>SNQJ01S0066810.1:0-23222 GCA_010110895.2 Picea sitchensis | reverse complement strand
GATGGAGGTTCTCGTCACTCCAAGTCGCGATAGGCGAGGCTCCGAGATGGAGCTTTATGGTGCTCTGATCTTTCACCACACATCCTCTTGATCCAACGGTCCTTGATTAAATCGTGATCTCGCATCTCGCCGTTCCTTTGACTTTTCGGTCAGTGAGATGATGATCTCTCGCCACGTGTGATCCCCTGCGCATATCCAACGACCCTCCTATGATCCGGATCCGATGGCTGTCCTTCTCTCGCTACCTCGTGACCTCGCGACTTGGAGTACCCAATGTTTGGACTCTCAACCTGCGAACTCCCGAGTTCTCGAGATCTCTCGATCTCTCGCCACCTGTCCCCCCAGATGGACGACTATAAATCTCTCGCCACTTCGCCGCCTCATGACTTTGAACACCCAATACTTGGGCCTTTATCCTGCGAACCCCCGAGTTCGCGAGATCTCTCCGATATCTACCACACATCCTTCCCAGATGGACGGTCCTGATCGTCTCGTCACTTCGCCGCCTCGCGTCCTCGCGACTTTGAACACCCAATACTTGGGCCTTT
This sequence comes from Picea sitchensis, assembly GCA_010110895.2. Classification (NCBI taxonomy): domain Eukaryota; kingdom Viridiplantae; phylum Streptophyta; class Pinopsida; order Pinales; family Pinaceae; genus Picea; species Picea sitchensis. The sequence goes on along the minus strand of SNQJ01S0066810.1, from coordinate 22,674 downwards.
ATCCTGCGAACCCCTGAGTTCTCAAGATCTCTCCGATCTCTGCCACGCGTCCTTCCCAGATGGACGGTCCCAATTATGTCGGGATATCGAGTCTTTCAATGTCCTGGTTCTCATGACCTTGAGAACTTCGATCTCCTGATGGCTTATCTCCCTCACAGCTTCTGCAGATCTGACGGCTGTCAGCCTTTCGAGAAATTTGAATGGGATCCAATGGTCACTGGATCTCTGTCTTTCTTCTCCTATGCAAACTCCTGTATCTTGAGATTTGTTGCGCACATTTTCCTCAATGCTGTTCCTCTTGAGCTTTCACATCCGAATCCCCAAGGGATTTTATCCTTCTTATCCTGCCATCTCCACTGTTGTGCTTTCCATCAATGACAAGCATACGCTACTTGTTAAACATTTGCCAAAACTGAGAAGTTCTTCTTCCATATTAACTTTTGCTTCATATTCTGACTCTTTCTCATGTTTAATTTATTATATATTCTTAGACTCTTCAATACCTAGAAAAATGACTTCATCATCATAAGATTCATCACTGTCACTGGACTTTGATGAAATTTTGTTTTCTTCTTTTGAGTAGAATTATTTTTTTCTTTTGTAAACTTTTTTCTTGTAGTTGGGTTTTTCCTTCTTCTTGTATTGTTTGGTTTTGTTTTCTTCATCCTCAAAGTCCTCCTTGGGATAGGGACATTTGGCTGCAAAGTGGCCAACCTTGCCACAATTAAAGCATTTGAAAGGGATCTTTTCTTTGTACTTCCCTACTCCTTTCTGAAGTTTCTTTATAAAATTGGCTTCTTTCACATCAGATTCTTCATGATGGAAGGATTGAGGTTTTTTCTTCTGACCTTTTGTTTTCTTGAGCACCTTGAAGGTCGCCTCTCCTCGTGGGAGGTTCTCATGACCTAATCTTAACTCATAGGCAGTGAGGATTCCATACAATTCGTCCATGGTGAGTTTATCTAGATTTTATCGATCTTCAAGAGAGGACACTTTAGGATTGTATAGACTAGGTAGTTTTCTTAGTACTTTTTCAGCTAGCTCATTGTATGACACTTCTACTCTCAATCCTTTGATTGAATTAACAAAATTATCAATTCTTTCAAAGTACTCTGAGATATTCTCTTCATCCTTCATTTTCAGACATTCATATTGTACTCTGAGAGTCTGGATTTTGGCCATCTTTACCTTGGAATCTCTTGCATATATGGTTTCCAATTTATCACATAGTTGTTTTTCATTATTACAGTTTAGTACCTTAGCAAGTATTTTCTTACTCAATTGATCTTGTAGTGTGTTTAAAGCCTTTGCATGGTCCCAAATTTTTTTCTTGTCTTCTGCTTCTGTGGGAGTGGTTTTTGGAACATCATATCCCTTTTCCACTAATGTCCATACTTCAATTCCAATGGACATCATATAAATTTTCATTCTAAAACTCCAGAAGACATAGTATTCACCATTAAATAGGGGGATTTTCGATGAAATCTTCAACTGTTGATCCATTCTAATGTATATTCCTCTTCATGTGATTTAAACCTTTTGTGAAGAGACCCGCTCTTATACCAATTGAAGGATCAGCTCATGTCACTGAGATGGGGGGGTGAATCAGTTACACAATTATTATATCATTTTTTTCTTTTATTAATGTAAACAAAATTTTAACACAAAATTTTATCATGGAACCAAAATGGGAAAACCACAAACTCTTTTCTATTAACTGCAAAATTTTGTTTTACATGTTACATAGAAGGAAGATGTACTTCCTTTTTTATTATCACCGACTAATCAGGATGCACCCACACCCTATTTCACTAGCACCAATTGGTAGGAGGCTACGACCCCCTGTTTAGTCAGCTACAACTGACAAGGAAGAACCAACTCCCTCTGCAGACACCAACCTACCCTTGCACCACCCAATCACCCTTATTGCATAAGTAATTTCATCTTTCCTTCTTGGAATCCACTTTAGCTTTTGATCTTCTGATATGGACTGCAGAGACACCTTCTTCTCAACACACTTCCTTGTTTATATACTCTTCAAAGCGGCGTGAGAGTGACACATTGTGTCCCTTGGTTTTGAACCATCGCACCTCTTTTTTTAACTTAACCATAATCACTGATTATTATTTTTACTGTGAAGGATTTTCATAAATTGATCACATATGGATCAATTTCATCCATTAAAATCGATCCCGAATATATGTTATTTTCATATAAACCAAATTTTGGAGAGGTGCTTCCTTCAAACCATTACATGTGACCGAGTGTTACAGATCCAAAGGCTTACCAATTACAATGATGTATTATATTTTTCATTTAAATATCTTACATCATATGACCAACAATGGTGACCATACACTAGGCCAAATGAGCACTTGAGCACTTATCACTTTCAATGGTCACAATTCATTATTATGATGAGATGAATGGTTGACATAACTTCGCCCTTCTGAACTTCAGGTTTTGAAATTTTAAAACCTTCGAATCAGATCAGACGGTTTATTTCACGGAAACAAATCAATGGTCAGATTTGATCCTTACACTTATTGGCCCTTGACCATTTTTGGGACTTCGACAGGCTGGTCGAAGGCGGAGTGCAAGGAAAAGATGAGATCGCGGGATCTCTCCCCATTTTGTGGGATTTTTGGGTTTATGTAACGGGTATGGGATGTCAACCCATGGGTTTACCCATGTTTAGGCCCTATTTTCAATGTATAAATAGATATATAGGCGATGTAAGAAAGAAGTAGTAGTGAATTTTTGTGGCTTAGTGCAAAGCTAGAGGCTTTGTACATACTATGTGTTAATACTTGCAGAGCTAAGTGCAAGTGATTGTAAGAAGCTGGTGTGCAGACTATGTAAGAAGGCTTTGTGTTATGACCTAACTCAGGGAAGGAGGATCTGGCGAGGTGCAAACAGATATCTTTTCCTATGCGGAGTGGTTATTGTGGCTCTGTGCATTAAACAAAGATAATAAAGAGAAGAAGATTTGGTGGACGTAGCCCCACACTGGAGGTGAACCAGGTATATCCTGTGTTGTGGTTTCTTTGTGCATTATGGTTGTTATGTGAGTTATGCTTAATGTAGAAATATATGTTAGATGCATCTAATACAATAGCTTAGTGCTTAGTGATGTGAATGAATGCTAGATCTGATCTATTTCTATATGCTACATGTTTGGATGTGTTAGATCTTGTTGAATATTGCGTTGTTCTGTAATTAGGGTTTTCTCTTGTGAAGTGGATAAGAGTTGAATATTAATGAATGTTAACTGCTAAGTGTTATGTTAAGTACTGTGATCACAGATCTATGTCCCAGCTAGGTTGTACACACTTGAGTCCTGCAACCACCCCTGCCTCTACCTAGGGTGATAATTCATCTTCTTTGCAGGTGTTGTCGAAAGGCCCAGTAGTTAGGGTTTTGTTGGTGCATTGTTAAAGCATTGAACCTGGGGTCTGCCCCTGTGCCAGCAAATGGTTATGTTATTGGTACCTGAAACTGTGATTGCTGGGAACTGAAGAAAAGAGAAAGCTCTGTGTGTAGATCTGTTTCTTTAGGGTGCAATACTCTACTTGACTTGCAAAGCTATGTGCTAAGAAAGGAATCCGATCTAAAGAAAAGAGGTAAGATATTAAATATTTGTGCTCCGATAAAGGTAATATAAGTGAAAATTTATGTTTCGAAAGAATGGATCTAGGTATGTTTGATAGCTTTTGTCCTAGTTTGAAAACTAGGGCACAACTAGAAGAAATAAGATTTGATATGAATAGATCTGATAGAAATAGTGAAAGATATGTTATTCCTATGCATAGAAAGAACTATTGGACTAACAAGTGGATGCAACACCCTAGAAATAATTTTTTTCATATCCACCACTGTGATCCTAGTGCATAGTACAAGAAAGGTTGGGGATCATTCAAGAGAAAGAGAGGATTGAATCTTTGTTATAATTGTAGAATACTGGGACATCTTGCTAAGGAATTCCCTGGTCGAGGTCTTATTTTCCTTTGTTGTAAGGATACTATTCATGATGTTTTAGATTTCCCTAGAATGATTGCTAAATTTGAAAAGATGAACATGAGACAAGAAGACCATGAGGAAGGTCAAGAGACATAGAATATGCTCAAGAACCAGAAAGAATTAGAGATTGTATTATTGCAGATGAAAGAAACCCTGAATGATCACAGAGACATCAACTTATCAGAGGTCTTAAAAGAGAAGGAGTGCACAGAAAAAAGAATAGGAGACTTTGACATAGACTGTTTCCTGGATGAGGAAACACAGGTGAATATCATGACAGAAAGAACTTGGGAAATTTTGGGAAAGCCTGCTATGGTTCCTTCATTGGGAGGGATTTGATTGTTTAAAGGGAAGATGATAACCCTATGTGGAAGACTTACCCAGATACTTATGAGTGCTCATGTAACTTCGACAAAAGAATAATTTGAGGTCATTAAGTTTGTTGAGAACAATGCCCCATTTGATATTTTGCTAGGAAAAACTTGGGTTGAGAAAGATCAGATATGAAGGAAACAAGAAGAGGAAGCTCTAGAACATAAAAAGAAAAAACTAAGAGATTTCATGGCTAGGAGAATAGCACACTTACTGGAAGAATAGGAGGACAAGTCGAAGCTGCTAAGGACCGGAGACTCGACTTTCGAGGTTGAAAGAACATAGGAAGACTTGAAACTCTTGTACATATGGGAGAGTAGAGAACCTACCCCAGAAAGAGAAGAAGTATTACCCTCGAACCCTATGAAAGACCCTCCATAGTGGGAAGTTACTATGCCAAGAGGAGATAAGAAAAATAATGGAAAGAGAAAACCAGTGACTCAAATCACAAGAAAGAAAGCCAGAAATCTTAGCAAGAAGAAAGCAAAGTTAGAAAAATTGTAGGAAGTTCTAGAGAGGACTTCACAGAAAGAAGGTTTGCAGAACTGTAACTTCATCGGGATATCAGAACAACGTAGATTGGAACTTCACCATGATGAAGCAATATGACCGTTGGAGGCATCTCGGCTATTAGAATGACACTCCATAATGACTAGAAACATAGTTATTATCAGAACGTTCCCCATTGGACCGTTGGGACTGTGCCATAATGGATGGAATTGCATTGATTGAGGCATTCCTACCCGTTGGAAGAGTTCTTTACGACATTTTCTATTTATCCTTTCAAGCGTTACACCGAGAACACTTTTTCCAATTGTGATTATCTGAGCCCACAGAGAACTAGTTACCTTCGCACATTGCTTATTGAGAGCTCGCCACCCATTCTGTTACATTGAGTGTTTTCTCACCGACCTCAGATATCTAACCTCGAGAGTGCATGTCAGACGACATTAGCATAGTAGAAAATTATGTTGAAGATATCCTAATAGACCTCATGGATGAAAAGGTGATGTTTGCAGGCATACAAGCTTCATTGACGCGAGGATTGGAAGCATCCCCGTTGACTGCACAACGTCGGTCTAGCCGACCCACTGCTGAGAAACGTAGAAAACATCATGATGACTTGGAGAATTCAAATCTCATCCCATCTATCCTGCCCGACTATATCCTGCCTCTAGATGGCGCAGTTATTCGTGACAATGTCCCGAGGGATTTCGACTACACCTTGATCACTGCGTACCTCTCGAAGGGGATACACGTAGTTGGAATGCAATTGGGACAAATTATGATGTTGAATATAATAGAATTCAACTTGGGAGATCACAAGAACTATGGAATTCTTTCCCCACATAAGTATTTAACCAAGAAAAAGGGGACGAAGTGGAAGGTCATCCCCCAGACTTGGACCATGGACATCATGAGGTCCACCATCCTGAACGTAATGAAGATAACCCACTTTGGAAGGAATCAGGAGGTTAACATGTGCTTTAAACTCCTGTTGTCTTTATTCCATGGTGGTTATTTGTGGCTGGATAGACACATCACCTTAGGTCTAACGTTGATCCATCAGATCACCGGATTAAGCATGCAAGGACCAGGCCCATAAGAATTTTATCCAGGGAAGGCTGCAGATCGCGCCCTGGTGCAGAGAATAAAAGACACCTATGGTTATGTGGAGAAGGGGAAGTGAGGCTACAATGTAGCTTCCATCCAGAACAACACAGTGTGCCTAGCCTACCAGTTGATCCCTGGTAATCTAGTAAGCAAGAACAGACCCACGCAGGTCACATGGTTCATTGTTGACCTTGCGGGAAAATGCATTGAAGGACTACAAATGAACTGGGTGAGCTACCTCGTCAACCAGTTAGAGAAAGACTGCCATGAAGCTTAGGATCAGGGATATGAGTTCCATTTCAGTTGGCTACTACTCCTCATTTCCTTCATTGCTTGGGAGATGCTGGAAGGAGTGACCTTCCCTGAGATTGAGTCGTCCAAACCCCTAGCTGCGAAGTTCACTACGCTCTAGTACTCGAGCAACATGGCTAAGAAATGGTAGTCAAATGCGGTGTTCCACACCTATTACCTACAGTTGAAGAGGGCTATTGAGTCTTTCCCTCATATTATGTTGAACACCCTGCACAAGTTCAGGCCATTTGTGAAGTTCCACGCAGATAGACATTTTATTTATATCACTGCGCGTGGAGATGAACATAAAGAAGAGCTTCAATCCTAATATAATCTCACTGAGGAGGAAATGGAATAAATAACTAAGGAATGGCCCGCAGAGTTCCTTATACCAGTCGACCAGGAAGAACTGTCTGACCCTGACATCATCGATAGTCATGTGGTCACTCGCGAAGAATATTATGCACCCAACAGTAGAAGAAGGAAAAAGAAGGAAGAGGTATAGGAGATGAACAGTGCATCAGAAGATACAGCTTCAGATTCACCTAGAGGGGGAGGAGGTGACAAAGTAGACAAGGAAGAGAATGAAGGGAAAGAAGACAAACCAGATTAGGGCAAAGTAACACCACCTAGGGACCCCCTTGATGAACCTGAGACATCCAATAAAATAAAGGTTTCCCCCAAGAAACCTACATCGTGGAAGAATTCAAAAGCCAATAAAATGCCATTTCAGACTGTGCTAGTAGTGGATGACATTGACCTTATCATTGTTTCTGTGTAATACACCTCAGAGGATATCTTACAGTGAAGCGAAGCGAAACAGGAGACAATGTTTAATAGGATCAAAGAAGAGATTAAAGGAGTACAACAGGCTCTCTATTCGAGCCGCGCAATGTCTACTGTACCACCACCACCAGAAGGATAAGAATTGGGAGATGAGCCTGCCCAGCTACGCAGATTAGCTGACTCGATAGAATATTGCCTTCATCATGTCCAGGAGGAAAATGAACAGGCCACAAAGGCCCTCAAGAAAGAAAAAGAGGAAGCCATAGAGCAATGTCGGGTTTCCCAACAAGAAAAATATGACCTCCAGAAAACATTTGCAGAGGATAGAGTAGAGATCCAGAAGGAGAAAGAACAACTGCTCACAGAGTATATTGGAGTTAAAGAAGTAGTGACTAGATCACTTCCCTCTGTGACGGGCTTAGAACATAGGGAAGAAGAAGCCACTGAGAGGTAGGTGGGGAAGCTTGCTGAAGCCATTCAACAGCTCCAACAAAGAGTAGTAGAACTAGAATTACAAATAGTGTCAAGCACCTCACAGGAAGTGCGAGACCAAAGGGAAGAAACTACCTAGAGCGCAATCCATAGAATCAAGGCATTGGCCTTAAAATGAAAATAACTCATCATTCATAGTGCACAAAATTATGAGCAACTTGCAGAGGACCCTGAACTAAGGACACTGGAGTCACAGCTCCAGGAGGAAAAGCAGCAGGTAGAAACAATGAAAGCATAGTTGAAGCCATTGTCCATGGTTGAGAGGATGAAAAGGTCCCAAGAACAGCGCATGGTTCATCAGCAGGTCCATGCCATTCAGATTAAAGTCATGGAAGTGACTCAGAAGCTCCATCCAGTGTAGGACAAAGCTTTCACATTTTTTGAGGAGATTGAAGGATGAGGTGTGGAACTAGAACAAGTGGTCACCAAAGAAGAACAACGCTTGGAAGGACCTGTGATGGAGAAGGTTCTTTAGGATTTCACTGAGAAGGAGGCTTAGGTGAAGCAATAGGTCAAGGTAGATTGAGCCAAGATCGAGGCCTTTGAGGTAGAGTTACCCATATTAGAGTGACTCAGGATGAGTCACAAGTGAGTGTTGGGGGCATGTTGGCCCTTGACCAAGTTTTGGAGAAACTGGGTCATGATTGACCATTTTTGGGACTTCGACAGGCTGGTCGAAGGTGGAGATCATGGGATCTCGCCCCATTTTGCGGTATTTTTGGGTTTATGTAACAGGTATGGGATGTCATCCCATGGGTTTACCCATGTTTAGGCCCTATTTTCAATGTATAAATAGATATATAGGCAATGTAAGAAAGTAGTAGTAGTGAATTATTTTGTCTTAGTGCGGAGCTAGAGGCTTTGTACATACTATGTGTTAAGACTTGCAGAGCTAAATGCAAGTGACTATAAGAAGCTAGTGTGCAGACTGTGTAAGAAGTCTTTGTGTTGTGACCTAACTTAAGGAAGGAGGATCTGGCGAGGGACACACAGATCTCCTGTCCTATATGGAGTGGGTCTTGTGTCTTTGTGCATTGAACGAAAATAATAAAGAGAAGAAGACTCGGTGGACGTAGCCCCACACTGGGGGTGAACCACGTATATCCTGTGTTATCGTTGCTTTGTGCATTATGGTTGTTATGTGAGTTATGCTTAGTGTAGAAATATATGTTATATGCATATAATATAGTATCTTAGTGCTTAGTTATGTGAATGAATACTAGATCTGATCTATTTCTATATGCTAATTGTTTGGATGTGTTATATATTGTTGAATATCGCGTTTTTATGTAATTAGGGTTTTCTCCTTCGAAGTGGATAAGAGTTAAATATTAATGAATGTTAAATTCTAAGTGCTCTATGTTAGTGCCAGAAGTCACCTCTAGATTGCATCAGAGGTAAGCCTGATACCCATCAGCTTGTATGTCACAGTAAATAGATTAAAGGGTGGTCGAATGGATGCAATCTCAAGATTATATCACTTTAAATCAGAATCCTGAACCATGCAATGCATAGGTAAGTGAGGTCTTGATCTAACTTCGGTCAGTAAACTGCAGTAAAAGGGTAAGTAGGGGGAAGAACTGGTGGGGAGATGTAATGGCCTTCTATGGACCTCCAGTCTTTCAACAACCTAAGGATGAAAAGCTTCAAGAATGAGATCCTCTTGGACCCAAATATTCAGACACTAAGATATGTCTAAATGACACAGTTACAACAACACGATGATCAAACTTACATCACAATGTTACTATAACAACCCGACTGGATCCTCCATGCCCAAGCTACTCAGTATAAGAGGGGAAAGGATAACATGAGAAACTGATTAAAACTAGTGAAAATATTGCATTGATCAAGCCTACATCACAACAACATCACAACCCTCGATTGGATCCTCCAATTCTAAGTGTCTTAACACAGTGTTTACGGAGAGATGGAAAGAATCTAACTTTCATTAAACAAGAAGTCTCAAATACATGTACATAACAAGAGAACCAAAGTCCTCGTTAAAGTTTTACAAGCGAGATCCTAACTCTACCATCGACCTTTACAAAATATCAAAATTTAGTATTTATACTCAGAACAAAATCACATAAGCATAATCAAGAAGTTGCATTGAAGGAATTATGTGTGCATGATTCCTATCGGATTGTGAAAATAGTCCCTAACTAGACGTGACCCTCGATCAAACGCAAGAGGGATTCAAAACAGACTTGCTGATTAGATGACTAATTGGCGGTCCTTTCCTGTGCTTTCTACTTATGGCATAAACAATGTTCAACCACTACCAACCACCTTCATAACTGCTTCATTGGTATTGGAGAAGGCTCAAGTCAACTCTGCACCTGTAAGACATGGAAGCCTCAACATTCTCCATATGGATCTGAGCTAGATGATTATGGGGAAGGCTGACAGTAGACGTGGTTGCCGATGAAGTGATTGTCACACTCAGTATGGAGTAGCGGGTGGGAGATGGCCAGGTGGATAGCTGTGGATGGACCAGGAGACTGAAGATAGAGTGGGGGCCACACAAGCAAGGCTGAGGTGTAATGGGATGGAGGTGATGTGGAGTGAGGTGGCACAGTTGGCACGAGATGAGAAAGGGACAGGTACCAGAGGGACGGTGAGTGGAAGAGAGATGGAGGGAGAAAAAGTGATGAGGAGTGGCCACTTGTCAGCCTGAGATAGGACATTATGTGCACATGTGCATATCAGGGCTGCGAAAAGTGGTTTGGAACTTCCCTTCTTTTGGGCCCGATGCACATCTTTAGCTGACATGTAGCACCTTCTCAAACCATGACTATTTTCCCTGGCCCACTCTACCCTTTTTATCCTGTGTGCATGTTGAGGCCCCGATATGGCCTTCGACCGTTGATTTGGGGCACTTAGCTCTTGACCACCTAGATTTGCGTGTGTCTTATCATGTTGCGCCAAAATGTCTCATCACTCCTTTGACTTAGGATATAAGCCAAATTGTGGGTTTTTTTCCCATTTTCTTTCATTACTTTGCCAAGGGGCCAAATTCTTAGGAAAACACCCCCCTTTTACAAATAAATGTGATAACATTAGGCTCCATGGGGGATGGCTTTCTCCCTGTTAGATGCCAAGAAATCTTCTACAGTTCTAGTGACTTATCATTGGGCTATGGAGTCACCTATAAAACTGATAAATAAAATAAAAAAAGATATTTACAAAAACATGGGAGCCACTTGTGGCTCAAATAAAGAACTTCTTGAGAAAATGCCCATTTACAGGGCCACCGAAAAATCGATCACCCTCTAAATCCTGCAACCTATATGTATTATTTGGATATATCTTAGAGATTTTGAAGGGCCCGATCCACATGGCTTAAAAATTTTTGTGCTTTCCTCTGTCCTTCTTTGGTGCGTCCCATTTGAGAACCAGATTTCCCAGCTGGAAATCATCCTTTCTCGCCTTTTTGTCAAAGTCTTGCTTGATCTTCTGCTAACGTTCATGTAGTTTTTCCAGTAGCTTCTCTCTGGTTTGGTGCACTTCTACTAGTTGATGCATCCTTCTAATCATATCATCAGTCTCACCTTGGTAATATTGGAAGAATTTTGCTACAGGCAGGGAAAGGTGAGAAGGAAAAACTGCTTCAGCCCCATAGACAAGATGGAAACGGGAGAGGCCCAGAGATCTCTTCGTTTTCAGTCATTGATCTGAAAATAGGGGGCTGACTTGTTTTTCTATGCAATCACCCTCTACTCCATTAAAATAAACTCTAGGACCTTTCTCTATGTCATAGTTGTGCAAGAGGTTTTATGTGTCAAGTTTAGGCTTATTTTAGGTGTTTATGTGTGAGGAATATTTTTAATGGTTAAGTATGTTGTTTAAATAAATACAATAGAAAATTAATTGCAGCAAATAATAACCAACAAACTCACAACAATAACAATATGATAAAGGAGTTCACCCCCAACTGGGCTACATCTCCTTGAGCCTCCATCAATGGACTAGGCTCTCTGGGATTAGTTTGTCAAATATTATTTTACAAGCTGCTGCTCAACTCCAATTGATTTACTGACTATACCATTGGGTTCATAATACATAAAAACCCCAAAAATGACTAATAGAACTCTGAAAATGGACCATGGCTCATCCATGCATGACCTCTTCTACATGTGGCCTTGAGATTCCCTGATCTTCCTTGTGGAAAAAAACCTTTAAAAATACTCCAATGCCTCTGAAACATGTCCCAATGTGTTCAAATAATAACAATTAGTCAAAAATGTCTATTCAGTCACAGAAAATAGACTTGGGCTCATCTAAGCATGACCTCCATCAATGGTGGCCCTAAGCTCCCTAGAGCTCCTAAAACTTCAAGGTAGAAAAACATGGAAAAGAAGTCTCCAAATGCCTTTGCAAAATGTGCCAATGGATTCAAAACATCCAAAAACCCCTAGCCGGGCTTTTTCACCACCTCATTTGGCCAAAAAATGAAGAAGTTAGGCCTCCTTCCATTTTCCTCCTTCAAGCTTGTTGTCTCTGGTTCGCCAATTCGCACCTCCTGTGTGCGTAACTTGGATTCTGGGTGTTTCTTGTGCCTAAACCCAACACAGATGTGCATGCCCACAAAACATTCCAATTTTTCGAATAGTTAGGGAACCTAGCCCCCAAAATGCGGAAGTGTTGAGCGCATGGGGTTCCAACGTGACCACGTCCCGCGCAATTTTAGGCACTTGTTGCAAGTTGGGTTGTGGTCGTGACAAGTGTCACACAATGGAAGTGATCTATTTTATGGTTTAAATAACCATGTTCAAATGTGTTGAGTTCATATGGGGGTGGCACACATAACGGAGGGCTGGGGCTAAGCCCCAACCCAGACCCTGCGCGACTTACACCATAGCATGAGTTTAAATATATATTGAAAAATATATATAATAAGAAACAACATGTGGGCTAGTGGTATCCCATCCTTTGTGAAGGCGCTCCATGGTGGGGGGGGAGGTCTGGGGTTCGATCCCCATGGACTCCATAAAATTTTAATATACCATAACCAAGGTGCCATGTGGCACCAAACCATTGAACAAAAAGATGCCACGTGTCAAAATTCCATTCATCCATGTGTCTGCCAATTAATTCTTGCCACGTCATCTTACCAACTCATAATATTTCCATGTCATCCTCATGCCACATTAGCGTACGGTCATGCCACATCATCACTTGTACAGACTGTACAGTCAACATTTTTTTTTGCCTGTTTGGAAAATCGAATAGAACACGATATCTCACTCATCCGATGTTCATTTGACCCCATTCAAAGTGCGTTGGGCTTGTAACGATGATACCTACGCACTCATTCATGTTGAGGCAATTCTGAACACTTTTATTTTTGGGCTAAAATTTGACCCTCGGTCCAGATTTTGATCACACCTTCCCACTGAAAGGCTTTTGGACCCACAAAAGCTGATGATTATCCACCTGAGCTTCAATACTCTTTTTCTTCCAAGTTCTATCAACTGATTCTACTTGAAATTTTTTTATTTTTTTTTGGCAATCACCTGGGTACCTTGACATGCCTTGCACTGCAAATGGCTATGTCCCTCAACCATTGTTCTCCGGTTGCTGCTGACCCACTATTCTCTTTGTGCTTGGAAAAATGACATCCTTCCCACTGAGAATCAAGTCCCTCTTGTGAACTCCTTGGCGTCAACACTATCTTCTCTACAATGGCTACAAAAATCTTTCCCGTGACATCTTGTCACAAACCAAGAAACCCATCAATCTTGAAAACAATTTTATACAAGACTGAAAATGATGCCAACAAAGTCTTTTTTCTCTTCAAGAAAATGGTCGCACCTTGTACTTCATCAAAGTACATGGAATTTTTATGCATCTTGATGTACTCAATATCAACTTACAAGCTGACAAACACCATTGACTAAACATAAGTCGAAAACATGATCGAAACAACATAGTCGTCAAGACAACATCGACACAAGTTGAGACTCATTTGAAAAATATCGACATTCCCAATGACAAGTCAACATTCATGATACACAACCATGCTACATTCGTGAGTCACTCAAAATGAAACTATCACAAAGTTCATTGTTTACACATACAAAATCCCATGCATGTGCATAGCTCTTCAACTCTCCTTCAAGTACAAACATAAGTACATAAACCCAAAAACATGTGGGTATTTAAGAGCTGAAAATGAAAAATATAAATGGCTGCAACAAGTGAGTATCATACCCATCTTTTACATCCTCTTGGCGAAGTTGTGCAACAACAAGAATGCCTTCAAAAGAATCACATTCACATGCAAACTTGCATCATACAAGTTATGATAATCTGCTGCAACTTGTCATACTTTCAACAGAAATGCATACATAAGGCTGAAAAGTGCATCTACAAACAAACAAATGCAAGCCTTACTTGCTCAAGAAATCTAACCATTTCTTACCAAGCCAATTCAATGGTGTATTTTTCTGCTAAAAATCCTCTTCTTGTGAAACATCTTGACTCACATCGATGATGGAATCTCCTCTACCATTCTTGCTAGTCTTGTTATCCATCTGCTTCTCGTGTTGTGGATGAGTGGTTGGATGCAATGTCCAACATTGGTCAATGAGATGACCCCTCTTCTGGCAGTGAGTGCAAATATTTTGCATCTTCTTTTCAAGTTGCCTTTGCTTGTAAAGTTTCCTGAATGTGGTCAATCTTTTCCAACAACTTGAAACATGATGCTTATCTAAACCACAATATGTACATGGACTTTTTCTTCCATTTTTACATGAAAATTTACCATGCTTGATCTGAAAATGATAAAGAATTGTATTCTTGAAAATATTTGCAAGTTTTAATTCAAGTGTTGTTATGCAAATGGATCAATTTTGCAAACACAACCTTTATATAAATAACACATTCAAGATGCATATAAATAGCAACAAATAACAGTGAACAAAAAACACATAACACAGCAAATGATAAGGAGTTCACCCCTCTCTTGGGCTATATCTCCTAGTCCAACTTCTAATGGATTTTTTGTATTATTTTCTCAAAGTGATAAAATATGTGCTTTAAAATGTTCAAAATTCCAAATAGATGGCTCCAATGGCTTCAGAATGTCAAAAAACCCCTAGCTGGGATTTTTCGGCATTGCATTTGGCCAAAAATTGAAGAAGATAGGCTTCCTGGAAGTTCCCCTTCAAACTTGCTATCTCTGGATTGCCAAAATGCACCTCTGCCTCCTCAACCTAGTCCCAACGCGCATTTTTGTGTTAAAACTTAGCACTGGGCACAACCGCAAAATGATGTGAACTGTAGGAAGGTTAGGGCGTGCCTAGCCCCTAATCGCCAAGTCTGTGGGCATATGAGTCACCATGTGACCGCACGCTCATGCAAAAAGGGGCCACATTTTAAAACATATCGTAAAAGTTTTGGAACGCGCGCATGCACCGGTGGTTACATTGCAAACATATATGACCGGGGGCTGGGGCTAAGCCCCAACCCGGGCCGTGCCCCAACTCACAACATATATCAATTCAAATATATTTTAAATCATATATATAATAAGAAACACATGTGGGCGCGTCGGTTGGCCGACCCTTCCCAAAGCTCTTCCCCTTTCCCCTGAGGTTGCAAGGTCGAGTCCTGCTAACTACCAAAGTTTTAAACCACTATCCAGGTGACACGTGGTAGCCATTGATTGGGCCACGTGTCGCCATTTCATTCGCCACAAACAAGCCACGTGTCAAAAAACAATTCGTCGTCCAACTGCCAACCAACACCTCCCACGTGGCGTACGGACCTACCAACTCAGCCCTGCCATGTGTTGTATGGCCTTGCCAACTCAGCCCTACCACATGTCATATGGCCCTGCCACGTCAACATCTGTACGGACTATATGGACTGTATAGTCAACACATTTGTTTTGCCTGTTTGATGATTTGAATAGAACATGATATCTCTCTCATCCGACATTCGTTTGAACCTAAACGAGTTACATTGGGTTCATGACGACGAGGCCTATGCACCCATTTGATTTGAAGTGATTCCAAGCACTTTGAATTTTTGAGCAAAATTTGATCCCCTGGATCACACCTCCCCATTGGAAAGCTTTTGGACCTCCAAAAGACTATTTTCAGTCTGTCTGAATATGAGGGTATAGTTCCCTCACCTTCCCAACCTCAATCCACTTGGATTTACTTGGATTTGTTCCTTTAAGACCAATTCGAAGATATTCCACATTTCCTCGTTTTGAAGTTCTCATTCTCCTGTCAAGGATTGTGTCTTCATGCAGTTCTGTAAGATATTATGGGGATAAATCATCTATAGAAGTAATATGAACATGTTCTCCTTGTTCATCAATCAAAGGAGGCTCATACAATTTCAAATTCTCAACATTAACAAATGCATACATTTTCATATAAGGATGCAAATCTAAACAGAAGGCATTGTTACCAATCTTGTCAAGAATATTGAAAGGACCATATGGAATTGGTTTCAGTTTTTTACCTTCTCCTTTAAGCCTCTCCTTACTAATATAAATCCAAACTTCATCTCCAACTTAGAAACTGTGATCAACATGATGCTTGTCATGTCTCATCTTGTACTTGGCTTGACTCTTTTCCAACTGCTCTTGTACCATTTGATGTATCGACTGAATTTGATCAATGAACTTTTCTGTCCTATCAATGTCATATTGACCATCAATAGCAATATCTTTCCCAAAGATAAAATCTAAAGGAGANAATAAAGGTCAATATTAATAATACCTTTCAATAAAATAGAATAAGGCAGATGTAAGAAGACCTAATAGAAGCTTCCACTTCTAGAAGGATCTTCCTCTAGATGCTTCTCTTAATAGACATATTTAGTATAAATAAGGGTTGAGGGTATGTAAAACCCTAGCTTGGATATTATTGTAATAGAGCACTTCTCGACTGGAGGTTGCCCCCTTGAAGAGGCCTGTGAACATTGCTATCTGATTCAAAGTGTTATTTCTGTTGCTATTTCGTATATCATTTCTGTGTATTGTGAATATTATGCTGGATATTTTAATGTTATTCTGTCATTTCTAGCATTTCATTTATGTTCTGCATATTTTATATATGTGGTATCTTGCAAGTGGTATCAAAGCACTTTCCTTGGCAGAATTTGTGGCTCACTCTGGTCTTACTAGTTCTTCTTTGAACGCCTCGAGCTTGGCTCGAGCTGCTTTGACTTGCTGTTGTGTTATGGCTTCTTGTTCAACAAACTCTTGTATGACTGCATCATTGATAGGTCACTCTAGAAGTTGTTCAGATGTAGTGACAACCTGCTCTAGATCTTCTCCTTAACCTTCTATCTCTGTAAACAATTGATAGGCCTTATCTTATACAGGTTGAGGCCTCTGAGTTACTTCCATAACTCTTTTATGGATAGTGTGGATCTGTTGTTGTGCAGTGCTCTTCTCTTGGGATCACTTCATTCTTTCCACAGCTGACAGGGGATTCAACTGCACCTATATCTTTTCATCTTGATACTTCACCTCTTTGAGCTGAGACTCCAGTGCCTTCAATTCTAGGTTCTCCGTGAGTTGTTCATAGGTCTGGGCCCTATGATCACTGAGTTTCTTACATTCCAGGGTAAGAGCCTTTAGCCTTTCAACTGTGCTCCGGGCGGTTGCTTCTCTTTGGTCTCTTACATCTTGTGGGGTCTCAGGTATAGTGCGTAGATACAAATCTGTTATGCGTTTCTGTAGCTATTGGATGGCTTCTACGAGCTAGTTCACCTGCTATGTAACTCGGTCTTCTGCCTTGATTTCTAAGAATTTCATAGAATGAAGTGCTATGTTGACTTCGTCTTTTACTTCAAGTTGCTTCCTGAGAAACTGTTCCTTTTCTTGTTGTAGTTGTGATTTTTCTTCATCAAACAGCACTTGGAGACCAATATTTTCTTGTTCTGGAGAACTACGTTTCTCTATGAGTACTCCTTGTACTTGTGTCAAAGCCTGGGTGGATTGCTCTATTTCTTCTTGTGCTCGTCGAATGCGTGCTTCGACTGTATCGGCTAGGTGGTGGATTTGAGCTAGCTCATCTCCCAATTATGGTTCTCCCGACACAGTGGAGACTATACAACTGGACTGTAGGGCCTAATGTACCCCTCAGAGTTCAATATCAATTCGATCATACATATCCTCCTGATTTTCTTCTTGTTTCTCTTTTATTTCCAGTGAAGCATCTTGCATGGCTGCTATGAGGAAGTCGAAGTCATTGGAGGTGAGGACAGTCTGCATATTGGTCATGGTGGCTTTCGATTTCTTCTGAGAGGAAGGTTTCAGAGGTGAACCTTTCCTCTTCTTTGGGGATCAACCTCATCTCCTTTCTTATGTTTGACTTATTTTTCATATAACTCTTCACCATCACCTCCTTTCTCTGGTGATATGGAAGCATTCTTCATGAAGGCACTGTCTAATCCTTGGACCTCTTCGGTCTTTTTTGTCCTGCCAAGTCTAGGTGTATACTATGCAGTTTCTGGGCTATCTATGTAGGATATCTCTGTAGGGTCTACTGGAATAAGGAGGTTCGTCAACCAGTCCTTACGGATCTCCTCCAAGTCCTCCTCCATCAACTTATAGTAGGATTGAAGTTGTTTCTTGTTTTCGTCAGCATGCTTTGTGATGTAAATAAAATGTCAATCTACGTTGAACTTCATCAAAGTCCTAAACTGGTGTAGAGTGTTCGGAGTCATGTGAGGCTCAAACTGTATGGCTATCTTCAGTTGATTATAGTAGGTATGAAAACAACATTTGATTGCCATTTTTTATTCATATCACTTGAATACCAAAGTGTATTGAACTTCGTGGCCAACGGTTCAAATGGATCAATGTATAGGAAGGTCGCACCTTCTGTCATATCCTAGGAAATAAAAGATATAAGGTTCAAGAGCCATCTGAAATGAAATTAATATCCTTGATCCTTTGCTTCTCTGCAATTGAGTTCCAACTAGTTCACAAGGTACATCACCCAGTTCATCTGAAGGCCTTCCATGCACTTCCCTACGAGGTCGACTACAAAACCCATGACTTTGGTAGGTCATTTCTTTCATATTAACTTCCCTGCAATCAACTGACAAGAGAGGTGCATTGGACCACTCTATATAGAAGCTACCTTGTAGCCTCGCGTTCCCTTCTCAACATCGCCATAAGTCCTTGATCTTCTATGCTAGAGTGTGATCCATGGATTTTCCAAGGTAAAAATCTTGTGCATCAGGTCCTTGCATACTCAACCCTGTGATCCGATTGATCAGCATCGGATCAACTATTATACGATAGTTTAGCCACAAATACCCTCCATGGTAACAAGAAAGTAGCATCTTGACACAAGCATTGACTTCTTGGTGTCTACGAAAGTGAGGAATATTCATGACATTTAGCAGGGTGGATTGCGCGAGGTTCATAGTCCATGACTAGGGGATTATCTTCGAATTATTACACTTAGTTATGGTCAGGTAATTATGTGGGGAGATCATGTTATAGACTTTGCAATATTCGAGGTTGAAGTCGCTAAACTTCAATGTTGCACTTTATATTGGTCTGCTCGAACTGCATATATCCCCTTCAAGACGTACATTGTAACCAAGGTGTATTCGAAATATCTAGTGATCTAAAAATGAATAAGACTTGTATTCTTGAAATTATTTGCAAGATTTAGTTTATGTGTTAAAATGAAAATGGATCAATTTGCAACACAACTTTTATAGAAAATTACTCATCAAAGATGCATATAAACAGCAGCAATAAATAGTGAATAGAAAACACATAACACAACAAATGATAAAGGAGTTCACCCCTCTCTTGGGCTACATCTCCTGGTCCAGCCTCGAATGGATCATTTGTATTAATTGCTCAAAGTGCTCAAAAATGTGTTTTAAAATGCTTAAAATGCCAAATAGATGGCACCAATGGCTCCAAAACATCCAAAAACCCCTAGCTAGGCTTTTTCAGCACCTCGTTTGGCCAAAAATTGAAGAAGATAGGCTTCCTGGAAGTTCCCCTTCAAACTTGATGTCTCTGGATCGACAAATTGCACCCTTGTTGGCTCAACCTAGCCCCCACACATATTTAAGCGTTAAAATTCAGCACCGGGCTCAACTGCACAAACTGTGTGAACTGTAGGATGGTTATGGGTGCACCTAGACCCTAACCACCAAGGCCGAGGTCATGTGGCCCATGTGACCACACACAAATGCAAACGGGGCTCTGTATCAAAGACTAATAGAAAAGGGACAAGTGGCGGGCATTATAACCGTTCAAACCAAATATAAAACCGCCTACGTGCACCAATGGTGGTCACGGTACCCACTGCATGGTCATATGGATATGGTCATGCGACCAGGGGCTCATATAAAAGGGCTATACAACAAATGGTCAGAGGGCACACATATAGTAATGTGGTTACATGGTATACACACGGGATCGGGGGTCAGGGCTAAGCCCCAACCTGGTCTGCGTCCCAACATTAAACACCTTTCAACTTAAATATAATTTTCGCCATATATATAACAAGGCATATATAGTGGCGCACCAGTTGGGCGGCCCTTCCCAAGTCTCTTCCCCTGCCCGGAGCTCGCAGGGTCAACTCCGGCCAACAACATAATTTTAAACCAATGTATATGTGACACGTGGAGGCCATTGATTGGGCCACGTGTCGCCATCCCATTCACTGCAAACATGCCACATCATATGCCAACCATCTACACAACTACCTACCATGTGTCATACGACCTGCCACGTCAGCGTCCGTACGGACTGTACAGACTGTACAGTCAACATCCCTTCTTTTTTTTATGTGTTTGTCATCTTGAACATAACATGATATATCTCACTCCGGATGTCCATTTGAACCCAAACGAGTTGCGTTGGGTTCATAACAATGAGGCCTACGCTCTCATTCGATTTGAAGCGATTCCAAGCACTTTGAAGGTTTGAGCAAAATTTGATTTCCCAGATCACACCTCCCCATTGGAAAGATTTTGGACCTCCAAAAGACTATTTTCAGTCTATCTAAAGATGAGGGTATAGTTCCCTCACCTTTCCAACCTCAATCCACTCGGATTTTGTTGTATTTGTACCTTTAAGACCAACTTGAAGATACTCAACATTTCCTCATTTTGAAGTTCGCATTCTCCGATCAAGGATCATGTCTTCATGCAGTTCTGTAAGATATTCTGGGGAAAAATCATCTATAGAAGGAATTTTAACATGCTCTCCTTGATCATCAATCAAAGGAGGCTCATACAATTTCAAATTCTCAACATTAACAATGGCATACATTTGCATATAAGGAGGCAAATCTAAACGGAAGGCATTGTTACCAATCTTGTCAATAATCTTAAAAGGACCATATCGAATTGGTTTCAATTTTTCACCTTCTCCTTTAAGCCTCTCCTTACTGACATAAAGCCAAAATTCATCTCCAACTTGGAAATTGTGATCAACTCGATGCTTTTCATGTCTCGTCTTGTACTTGGCTTAACTATTTTCCAACTTCTCTTGCACCATTTGATGTATCAACTGAATTTGTTCAATGAACTTTTTGCCCTATCAATGTCATATTGACCATCAATAGCAATATCCTTCCCAAAGATAAAATCTAAAGGAGATTTGGGCAAATAGCCAAAACATGCTTCAAATGGCGATGTTTGAGTTGAGGAGTGCTTAGCTTGATTGTAAGCATGTTGAATGTAGTGTAAATGCTCATCCTAATGTTTAGGATGCTTGCTGCAATAACCACAAAGAAGATGTACCACTGTTCTATTTACCACTTCTGTCTGACCATCGGTTTGTGGATGAAAAGTTGTGCTTTTTTTTCAGTTTGTTGTCCATGAGTGCCCATAAACTCAACCAAAAACTTCCAACAAATCGAGAATCCCGATCAGAAATAATGGATTTAGGAAATCCAAAATGCACCCAAACATTTTGAAAGAACATTTGTGTCGTTTGCTCAGCTATAACCTGCCTCTTACAAGGCATCAAAATACACATTTTGCTAAATCAATCAACCACAACATAAAGATAATCATGATTTCGTTTAGACATAGGTAGACCTCCTACAAAGTCCATTGAAATACTTTCCCAAGGACGAGAAGGAACCAGAAGTGGAGTATACAAACCCAACTTTCGATTGCTAGGTTTTCTTGTGGCACATAACGAACATCCTCTAAAATATCTCGAAACACTTTCATTCATTTTAGACCAATAGCAGTACCTTTGCAAATTAGCCACTGTCTTTCCTACACCAAAATGACCAGCAATAATAGAAGAATGGGCTTCTCTTATTATGTTGATTCTTTCTCCCTGTGGAATACATAGCTTGCCAAGATGATACAAAAGATTATCATGCACATGGTAATTCAATTCCTCAACATGGTTAGAATGACACAAAGTCTCATATACTTCTTTAAAATCAGTATCTAAATCATATTGCTCAACACAACTCTCATGCATGAGAGGACTATGATTAAGAATAACTGAAGCACTAATAATGGGCCTTGAAAGCATATCAACAACTTTGTTATAAATTCCCTTCTTATACTTGATGACCAAGTGGAACTATTGTAGAAAACCCATCCATCTGAAGTGCCTAGCTTGTTGTAGATTTGTTTGTGATTGTAAGTATTGCAATGGTTGATGATCTGTGTGGGCAATGGTTTCTTTCCCCAACAAATAATTTTTCCATTTTTTCACACTTTGTACCAATGCATACAACTCCTTATCATAAGTAGGATAGTTAATCACGTCACCATTAAAAGTTTCAGAATGAAAAAAAATGGGCTTACCATGTTGTAGCAAGATTGCTCCCATTACATAATTGCTTGCATCTGTTTGGATTTCAAAAGGTTGTCTTAAATTTGGAAGTGCAAGAACTAGCGCTGAACTTATCTTCTCTTTCAAAGTATCAAAAACCTTTTGTTGCTTGCCTCCCCATTGGAAAACTTGCTTGACACTTGTCATTGCATGTAATGGAGTTGCAATGGAAGAAAAGTTAGCAATAAACTTTCTCCAATATTGGGCTGCTCCCAAAAAATTTCTTACCTCTGTCACATTGTTGGGCTTGGGCCATTCCAATATGACTTTGACCTTGGAGGGAT
>SNQJ01S0066809.1:77776-92766 GCA_010110895.2 Picea sitchensis | reverse complement strand
GTAGATTCAACCACTTGTCTACAGCATCTGCGTCTATCTGACCTTCAAATATAGGAATATCAAAGTTTATTTGTACCTTGAAGGGGGTGGCACCTCCGTTCGAAGAAGATGTGTCATGTGTTGGTAGTCACCGAAGGATTTGCGCGAAACTATCCATCATCTCGTTCCTCTGCTACGTGAGGGCTTCCTCAATCAATAGTTTGAAAGGATCTCATGTCCCGTCATCTTTCTTTTCTCCTGCCATGGGAGGTCACTTGGGCTTGCGAGAGATTCTGTCCTCAAAAGAAACAAGCTCGAGACCCAACTCTTTGTACTCCGACCTTGTTGGGGACATGCATTAAGACAACAAGGAGCAGACTGCTCTGATACCATTGATCCAGATTTTATGAGAAGAACAAAATGAATACAGATTATTAATAGGTGCTTAACACAAAATAACAGAGATACAGTAAAACTTGTTTTCTATTCAATAACGAAATAAGTTGAAGCTGTAAAATGCAGCGGAAACAAGCTTGTTGGAATGGTGGCGGCTTATCTCTGAGAAGAGATGTGACGGCAACATGCATTCGCAAGAACAACCTTACAATGAGGCTCTGAAGGCCTTTTTACAATGAGAAAGAATGCCAAAAACCCTAGACATCCAAAAACCTAACCCTAGGAGATGAAGCACCAAAAGTCATGTGGGACCCGTTTGGGTAAGTTAGTACATCGACTTCCCGGGGTTGTAACTTTTGCATACGATCTTCGTTTTAGGCGTGTGATAGCCCGTTGGAAAGGTATCACCGAGGAGATTCATTTTGGGGGATCAATTATTCCTTTGGATTAATTGAGGAGCTCTATACTGAAAAACCTTCATTTAGGCCCTCAAAATGGCCCCGAAAGTAAAAACTGCTAAAAATAGTAAATTGCCAAAAATGTCAGAAAATTGTTTTGAGCCAGTTGGAAAAGGTGGGTGGCCACCGATATCCATATAGATCATCTGGGATCTTTCTTTAATCCATATAGTTCTTTCTTCAATATGTACACTTTATTTTCTTTTCCTGGAACCTCATAACCTTGTGGTTGTTCCACATACACTTATTCTTCTAAGTTTCCATTAAAAAATGTTAACTTTACATCTATCTGATAAAATTGCCACTTATACTACGTGACAATTGCTAACATTGTTTTGACTGTGTCCATGCACGCAAATGGTGCAAATGTTTCAATGAAATCAATTCCGTGTTGTTGTGTAAAGCCTCTTGCAACTAATCTTTCCTTATGCTTCTGTACATTTCCTTTTGCATCTTGTTTGGTTTTATAAATCCACTTGACACTTATAACATCTTTGTCTTCAGGTACATCTACCAATTTCCATGTCTGATTGTTCTCTATGCATCTGATTTCTTCATTCATGGCTTGTGCCCATATATCATCTTTGACTACTTCTTCAAAAGTTAATGGATCATTTATTTGTTCCACATACACTTCTTCTTCTAAGTTTCCATTAAAAAATGTTGACTTTACATTCATCTGATAAACTTGTCACTTATACTGCGTGACAATTTCTAACATTGTTCTTACTGTGTCCATGTGTGCAACTGGTACAAATGTTTCACTGAAATCAATTCCATGTTGTTGTGTAAAGCCTCTTGCAACTAATCTTGTCGTGTGCTTCTGTACATTTCCTTATGCATCTTGTTTGGTTTATAAATCCACTTGACACTTATGACATCTTTGTCTTCAGGTACATCTACCAATTTCCATGTCTGATTGTTCTCTATGCATCTGATTTCTTCATTCATGACTCGTGCCCCTATATCATCTTTGATTGCTTCTTCAAAAGTTAATGTATCATTTATTTGTGAAAATAGAGCAAAAACTGAAAATGAATTTGATGCATCTTCATTATAGATGTCGCATAGACGTCTTCTCATCCTTGGTAATAGACTTGCTAAAGTTGGATCTAGAGATGTAGAACTATTCAGACTACTTGTTGGTGTCTGTTGCGCTCTAGGTGTAGAGTGTGCACCTGTTGTTCTTATTGGAGTATTATGCGCTGTTATTTGCGTCGCAGTGCCAGGTGTAGAACGGAATGTGCACTGACTTGTGCATGGTGTTTGAACCACTTCATCTTATGTGTCATAATGCTCCATTGCATCAATAATTTTGATTGTCTTTTCTATGCTTCCATCCCATGCTTCATTCTCCACGAACTGAACATCGCGGTTGATTATGAATTTTCTTGCGACGGGTTCATAAAGCTTGTATCCTTTTGTTTCTTCAAAATACCTAAAAAACATATATTTATGTCCTTTGTTGTACAACTTCCTTCTCAATTCATCTAGAACATGTGCGTATGTGATGCAACCAAAAAAAATTAAGTGTGCCACATTGTGCTTCAATCCTATCCAGGCTTCTTGAGGAACTCTGTTCTTCACACTCTTTTTCGAACATCTGTTCAATATGTCTACTGCAGATTCTACTTCCTCAGCCCAATATTCATTTGACAAATGCTTGGATGACAACATACTATGCGCCATTTCCATGAAGGTTCTGTTCTTTCTCTCTACGACACCATTCTGTTGTGGTGTATATCGCGCGGTAAATTTCTTGTAAATTCCATGAACTTTACAAAAGTTATGAAGTTCTCTTGAAATGTAGTCTCCTCCCTTGTCAGTTCTTAAACACTTGATGTAATAACCACTTTGTTTCTCCACAAGTGATTTAAACTACTGAAAAACAACCCAATGCGTCAGATTTATCCTTTAGGAAATCAATCCATGTCTTTCTTGAGAAATCATCAATGAATGTTAGAAAATGCATATTGCCTCCTATAGATGGAGTTTGCATTGGTCCACAAATGTCTAAATGTAAAATTTCCAATGGATTTTTTGCTCTGTAAGACTTGCCAACTAGAAATGATTCTCTATGTTGCTTGCCAAATATGCAGCCTTCACATATCCTTTCTATTTTTTCAATCAATGGAAACCCTTTTATCATATCCTTTGTGTGTAGCAGCTTCAGACCTCCAAAGTTCAAATGTCCAAATCTGAAATTCCATAGCTAGGAATCATCTTGTATTTTAGATTGGAATGATGCCTTCATCTCTGCACCATTTTCTCCTTTCTTGGTATTGCACTCACTACTTTTTTCATTGGAATTGCATGCACTTTTTGTTGTAAATGCAGTGTCTAACTGTGCACTTTTTCCTTTACCAACAACTAGCATTGTATTCTTCTTCTTGGCTGGATTCAAAGTCATTGGGAACATCCTATTACTTGTCATCTAGATTTTTTCAATAAGTACATTTCCATTTATCCATGATCACACAGTGATTATCTTCCATGTAGATTATGTATCCTTTTTGTAACAGTTTCCATGTGCTCTTCATATTATGCTTCAGACCAGAAACATAATATACATCAGGCATAATTTTTTGTTCTCCTTGTTTAGTTAAAATGTTTATATTGCCTTTGCCTAAGACAATGACTTGGATATCTGTTCCAAGTGTAACCTTGGTTTGGACTGACTCATCCAAACTAGAAAATAGTTCTATGTTTCCTGTCATGTGGTTACTGCATCCTGAATCTAAATACCATATGTCACATGGAATTGCTTGAGAAACATTGCATTCAATTGGTGATACTATAGGCATCTCTACAACATGTGCCATAAACATAGGATAAGTTTGGTTATTTGTGTTGTGTGACTGATCTTGAATTTGCTTGTTCTGATTATATTGTCTCTTTCTACACTCATATGCATAATGTTCATACTTTTTACAGTAATCGCACATAATCTTTGATTTGTCAGTTCTCTAACAACTTGACTGAATGGTACTTGGGTTTTGACCTCTTCCACCAGTATTTCTAGGATTGTTGTTGGGTCCACCTCTGACAGAACTTCTTCTTCTACCTCTAGAGTTATCTCTCCCCCTTCCTCTTCCATGACTTATAGAGGATTGGGAAAAAAATGTATTCTCTAATGACATACTTGACCTATTCAATATGTTTTCATGATTAATGATGAAAGCTTGCAATTCATCTAGACTAAACTGACTCAAGTCTTTGCTCTCTTCTAGAGTCACAACAAGGGTATCAAATTTAGTAGGAATACTCCTAAGTACTTTCTCAACAACTTTTATGTCTTCTATGGTTTCACCGTGAGACTTAATCTGATTTATGAGGCCAATGAAATGGGTATAAAAAGAATCTATTGAATTTGTATCTTTCATTGACAGAGTTTCAAAATCTATTCTAAGAATCTGTAGTTTTGAAGTATTTACTTTGTCCATACCATGATAAGAGTTTTGTAATATGTCCCATGCTTCCTTGGCTTTTTTTGTTGATGCAACTCTTGGAAGTATGCTCTCATGCATGGCTTGATGTATGTAAAACAACACCTTTCCATCCTTCTTTCTTTCATCTTTCAAGACATCCTTCTCATCTTTTGTAAGGGCATTGTATGTTGCCTAATCTACAAGTTCCACATAACCAGTCTCGACTATCTCCCATACGTCTTGACCCCAGAACAATTCCTTCATGTTCAAGGGCCACATCTCATAAGTCTTTCCTGTAAATGTGGGAGGTTGCAAATTTGATGTAGAAGCCATATTTTACTTTTCAACCAAGTTTCTTCTCTTGAACTTGTTCTAATAGAACCTGCTCTGATACCAGATCTAGGATCCAATTCACAATGGTAAAAAATTGGAATCACAACGCGCAAGGAAACTGTGCACAATGGAGTGAGAAAATACTACACACCACAAGCTTCGTCACTGAAAGCTCATGACTTTTAGCGCAGTTTACAGACTACACGAAATTTTGTGCACTATAATATAAAAAACTTTAAGAACAATTTATAAATGCGGAATGACAAATTGCTATGCTTAGCACATAAACTAAGAAATACAAATTGCTTGATATTAATAAACTTCGTTGCACTGCGTGCGGTTACATAATACAATAACTAAGATGATCTTCGACTCCAATGGCTTATTCTATTGACTTCACAGACACAGAGCTTGCGCTCAGAATTCTTCAACTCCTCAGTTGTTGATGGTTCTCCTCCTATTCACCTTGCATCACGCATTATGCATATTTGAATAACTAAACGACTCAGACTTATATGGACTCCGACGGGAAGCTAAGACTAACCCAACATTAAAGACTACCATTAATTCGATTGACTCTTCAACTACTTAACTACACTTGATAAAGATAAATATTGGCTCGTGCGACTAGACCGACTGAATGACAATTTGACTTAACTGACAGACAAATCAGCAGAGACGTGAAGATCGCACCGACTTGTAATTACTATTTACAACACTTGGTACATGATTTTCTTAGTATGGCAATTTTGGCGAGCATGAGAGAGGAGATTGAACTCATGATAGAATGAGAGTAGGGTTCAATGATGTCGTTTCTGAAAGGGTTTCATCTTCATGTTGGCTCAACACGTTCAGGGAATTGTCCAGCTAGCATTTGGACAATCTATGTTGCCGTGAATGATGTGATTATAGTATACAATAAGTAATTTGATAGGCAATTTACCTGAGTGCACCCGTAGGATACAAAACCCTAGAAAGCAAAACCATGACTATACTACTTAGTCAATTCTCTCGATCAATGGTTTTCCTATTTAAAAACCTAATTTCGCCTTCACAATGTTGAACCACAATGACAAAAACCAGGCCATGGTTGAGGTATTTTGTAAATTTTCTCAATCCACGTTCTCCCTGTTGGAAGCCTATTTTCACTTAAAAAATGTAAAAACCAATAATAAAAACCTTCGCTATGTACAATACTTATGAAATCTTTCAGTAGGTGAATATTTAATCAACAAGCGTAAGTTTTTCCTTTGTAACTAGAACCTCAATGCATATAATGTCAATAGTAAGAGATCTGTGAATTTTATTTAGTCAAAGAATGTCTAGTCGACTTATAAAGACTTTTGTTTGAACGCAACAATCAAAATTTCAATGCACCATTTACCAATTTTTCAACACTTGATTTCTCAACCCATATTCTTTCGATAACTGACTTTGATATTCCATTCATGAGTTGAAAAATCTTCTCCCAAAACATAGTTTTCTCATTACTTAATGAGAATATCACATAAAATCAAAAGTTTCTCCATAGAAGCTAATATGGTGAACCTATAAAAGTTACTCCGTAGAAGCTGATACAGTGAACCTGTAAATGCTTCTGCATGAAAAGTCTTAACAATGCTCTCTTAGAAACAATCTTCTTTAAAACTAACAACAAATTATTTGTTGTTTGAGATATATATTTTTAAGGTGGCAACGACCATACGATTTTTATTTGGAAATAAAGCCTTTACAATAACATCAAAATTATTTATATTGATAAATATGTCAAACTCTATTTTGTTTGTGCAAATTTTATTGTTGGATTCTTTAAAAAAACAACCCACACCAATGCCCCAAAACTGGCAATAGTATCAAAAGCCTAAATATTTAAATCTGCAGGGTTATAAAATGCATAAAGAAGAATTCTAAAACACAGCTACAACTCATATCAAACTTTTCATAAGTCAAACATTACATATTTAAGGAAAATACTATGTTGAACTTCCCCTACCTTGGCTTATACAACACTTTGCTTATGTTGGTGCAATCTTGTTCAACCATATACACTGTTTATATTTATGTAATATAAAGACAATATGCACTATTGATATCTATGTAATAAATTGAAATTAGTAAACAAATTTTCATGTTATGTAAATTAATGATTATAGGTATATCGGTAGTTTTATGATATTTCAGCTTGAAGTTTTTATTAGTTTCTCAAACTATCTATCATAGAGAGGTACCAAATTGCCCGAGTTTGACAATAAGGCCTGGTTTCTTGCATTGCTAGTATCCATCAAATATATATGTATATAGCTATATAGTATACTCTCCATCAACTATTGACTGTAATTCAATTTTTTATTTACGTTCAACTTAGTATTATTTTTTAATAAATTATTACGTGAATCATGATAGCATTTATGGATATCAACACACTCTAAATCTATGATTCCGAGGTTCCATGTTGAGTGTTTATTATGAGGAATCAAAATTTTCATTGGGAGGGGATCATGAATCACTAGCTCAGGCATTTTCTTATCACAACCCATTACAACAATTTATGAGATATCTCGGCTGCATTTTTGCAAGAAAAGGATGCATCTAATTGGAAAGCACATTTTTTTATAATAAAATTAATTCAATACTTCATAAAATTATTGGGATGTTTTGAACTTGAAATATATATCACAAAGTAATATTTAGCAAACCGAATTTCACACACATTTAAATTATTTTCTTTATTATTCAATTAATATTTATATATGAAGTTTTTCCTCAATATAATAACAAATTCATGAGGGAATATAGTTGGAGAAGATCTTCCCACAATAAAGTAGATTTAATAAACCCAAACTAATTTCTAAAGTAAACATTAATTCTAACAATAACTTATGAGACATAAATGAAATGTAGAAATATTGTTGAGTTGTAAAAGTAGAATTAATTGTAAAACAACTACTTACAAGATATAAATGAAATGTAAAAATATTGTTGAGTTGTCAAAGTAGAATTCAACTCTAAAGCAACTACTCTCCAAAAATATTTCTATGATAATAATATAGTTATCATATACAAATTCAATAATGAACTATAGGATAGAAAGTTGAAATGGAAGATTGAAATAGAAAACAAAACCATATGCTCCTTAATATGTAGAAAATTGGGATTGTCAAATCATATCATATGTGCATAACTTCAACATTATTGGTGCAGCTAATTCCTAATCATGCCCTTGCTTGCAATGGTTAAAATATTTAGTTGAAGTACTCTAATTCACAGTTATCAATAACAAGCACGTATCAAGTGATTTGTTCTATCAATGAGGGTTGCAGCAGCAATGGACTACACCTTTATATACGTTAAGATGAGATTGAAAACAAATACATGCAGTTTAATCAATCATCCCAGTCATCCAAATCTAATAGATCTCTCAAATCTACATCTCTCAAATCTACATGTGTTTTCAATATATCTCTCAAATCTACATGTGTTTTCAATAGATGTGGGATCTGGGAATTTAAGCAACTGATTTGCAGATCTCTAGGCATCAAACAATAGAACTTAAATATAAACTGCATATTTTACAGAACACATGCCTCGGTGTTAATTTGATCTATATCAACAATACTTTGAATATATATTGATCTATAGATTTGTGTTGTGATAGGATAGATCTATGATTCATATTCGCAAGTGTAAATAATTTCATATTTAAACAAAGATACCTAAGATATGAGTGTGAGTAAAATGCTTGATGGGTTTTGTTCAAAAATATGGTATTATATCTATGCAATGATATCAATTAAACCATTTAGATCTAAACCACAATTGAAAGTAAAATTAAGTTTAATCATTTAGCAATTGAAATAAGGAAATATTGGATTAATAAACCTGTGAAATTGAACCATTGGGTTTGAATAGGAAGGAGAATATCCAAACCAAAACTTATTCATATTTTCATCTTTCAAACCCTAAAATTATGTTTATATCCTTTAGGTTTTAGGAGTTAAATCTCTCAAAAAATGAAACCAGAAACCTAGAAAACAACAAAATCAATTCAATAATCCACCGACAACCAACATCAAAGTTACCTGGAAGATATGGAGAAGGATTAGCTTAAGAAACTTGGAACAAGCGACCTGGATCTAAAATGAAGATCTACCCTTCCACATTTATAATAGTAATCTATTTAACCTGGTTTGGAAAGGCCCATAGGCCTTAAGGTTTGAAACCCTTCACTACTATGGTTTGAAAAACTTAGCAATTCCTTGATCTTTGATCTGACCAACCACAACAGAAAGTGGGGAAAAACTCTTCACCTAACCAACCCCCAGTCATAATGATTAAGAGTCTCAACGCCCTCAATCCACTACTATGCAGCTCTTCTTAGCCTTGTCCTCAAATTTCCCAAGCAAAATGAGATGTCATTTTCTCCTTCTTCTATGTCCTTATATATAATCCATCCATGGTAAAAAAACCCAATCATTGGGATCTATTATTTAATTCTTTATTATATTTTAGGGTTTCTCGATCAATTGTCATTACTTATTTTACCATTTTATTTTATTACCCAAATATCCATAATAAGTAATTATTATGACCCATTTAAGATAATTATTATATATCTTTATTATTATGTATTTTTATAAGTACTTATTATGACCCCTTTAGGATAATTGTATAATTTATTATTATTATTATTATTATTATTATTTATAACATAATACTAATATGGGGTATGAAAAGAGTACACACCATGTACACCAATGTGAGTGTGGATCACAACTACAATATAGATAAAAGATACGAGTTACACAATAACTCCTTAAAGAATGTGAGAACCGTCTCTAAATACCCCAATACTTTCATACATCCAAATCACACGTTCTTTAGTAATGACTACATGATATCTATATATACCTATTCACACATTGTACATGTGGCCCTTTTATTAGGTTGACCACTATTACATATACATTTACCCCATTACATAAATATTTAAATCCATATATTCTCCCTTAGGGTCATATCATTGCATGATTTGTATTAGGCCAAATCTTGGAAGGGTGTTACATATGGTATAAAAGCAAGGTTGCTTATGATAGCACTTATGGACCCACTTGCTTGGTAAATTATATATTAATTATTAATTTCATATAATTCAATTTATTAATTTTCTTTTTTAATCTAATCAAAATTTGGAGATTTGTAGATTCAATGCATTATAGAGTAGCAATGGTTAGAAGAAGAACAAGAGCTCAAAATAGGGCCAGGAGAGGTTGTAATGTACAACCTCCACTTTAATCTACACCTCTTCCATACCCTCCTAGAATAGAGGATCATGTCAATGTACCTATGGGTGAAGTATTGTAAATGATGTAGACCTTTCAAAGGATGTCAGATGCTTTGATGCTTTGACTAGTAGAATGAAGCAAGAATCTAGTTGCGCCTCTTTTCTAGGAGAGGGATTTGTACATCCTCTGAATGCTAGTGTTTATAGAGAACTAGAGAAATATAAATTAGAAGCTCGAGACTTGGTATATAAAAAATATATATTTAATATTTATCAAATTTATTATTCTTTTTCTTATTCAAATGTACAACAACATATGGTTGAGTGCAAGCTAATGATGGTCTCTCATGACGCGTTAGTGGCAATGCAAACCTGGAAAAACAACAATTTGTTAAATTGGAGGGATTATTCAAGGTACTTTTACAATGAATTTGAATATGGTGTAAGAAGATGAAATGTAGGAAATTTAATTAGCTTTCTGAATATACAACTTCTATTCATAGACATTGTGAATAACTAGGTCAAATTTGATTTTTTTTATAACTGTGGTATCTTATTTTTCCAACAAAATATAAGGTATATGTTTTCGTTCGTGTAGGTGTTGACTGTCTTAACGATGGAATTTTGTTCCAAAAACTTGTATACTTGTATAGAACCCATTTTTCTTGTGCCGTGTATTTTTTGGAAATTTTTAATATTAATTTTATATTTTTTTTTAAATTATCAAAGTCAACATATGACTGAAAATACGTCTTTTTGTTCGTGCAAGTTAAAAGGGTCTTAGCATGATAAAACAATTATTTATTTTTTTAGATCGTAGGTATCGATCTCCTGTAGTGCCACATATAACTCATTTGAGAAATGGTTAAGATGAGAAAAAGTGATAGCAAAAATAAGAGAGGTATGTATTCTAGGATTTTGATATATGTCAAGACAAAAATAGATTAAAAATAGTAAACATTATTATTATTATTATTATTTAATGTATATTTGGAATCTTCACGACCAATTCTATCTATTTCTATAGTTTTTTCAATAATTGAATTGTGTATCCTATCCAAAAATAATGTTAAAGACAGAGATATGGAGAGGAATTCATAAAATGGAGGTTTTTATGTATTTGCATACTAAACCACTAGTTTTGTCATCCAAAACCTAAATCCGAGGCAACCAACTAAAAAATCACATATGTTAGAGTTGTGACTCCCGCCCAAAAAAATTAAAATTCAAATAGCACACACGTGTTCCTAAAATGTGTCTGTGTTATTAGCAATGGGAACGCACGCGCGTTCCTGTTAACACAAATANGTTCACGTTCCTAATAACGCACATGCACTTTAGGAATGTGTGCGTGTTCCTAAAGCACACATGTGTTCTTGTACACGTGTTTCCCTGGAACGTTCATGTGTTCTTGGGAACGTGC
Organism: Picea sitchensis; assembly: GCA_010110895.2. Classification (NCBI taxonomy): domain Eukaryota; kingdom Viridiplantae; phylum Streptophyta; class Pinopsida; order Pinales; family Pinaceae; genus Picea; species Picea sitchensis. The sequence continues at coordinate 81,468 of SNQJ01S0066809.1, read as the reverse complement.
CTACATGGCTTGTTGAGTGGAGATTCAAATTTTTCTAAACCTGTCACATCAAGAACATGTGTGCGTTCATAGAAACATGCACACGCTCTTGTGTGTGCACATTCCTGCTGACCCCCTTGCCACTTTTTTGGCCACCAACTTCGTGCACTCACCCATATGAGTAGAGTCACATTTTTTTGTCTAAAAACATGTGACTTTACATTAAAATTATTAATTATTACATTAATTATTTAATTAATAATTAATGCCATTGTAATATACACAAGGTATATTACAAGTCATCCCTTCTAAGAATAAGCTTCGTTCTCGAAGCATATGTAAAGATGAATCCTCTGTATCTTCTGTCATATAACTAGTGATGTTTCTTCACTAATTAAAAAGGTTTTTTTTTAATATATTTGCAATTATTTCCAGGTATTAGGTGTTCTATTAAATAGTTTTCACATTGATCCATAATTGGATCCAGAAGCCAGATGGGGCTCAGAAAGTCCTAAAAATCAAAATTCTCATAATCTCTTCAAAATGGACGTGTGCATAGGCCTCGATGTTACTAACCCAATGCAACTTGAACGGGCTCAAATGGACGTCGTATTCTTCAGATATCGCGATCTATTCATTTTTCCAAACAGGAAAAAAATATGATGATTGTACAGTCCATATAGTGCCACATGGCAGCTGACTGTACAGGTCGTACGTCTGTACAAATGATGTGACAAGGCATAGTGGATGATGATGTGGCAACCTCTGGAGGTGACATGTGTCATCTACCCGTACAGTGACGTGGACAGGTACAGGGGACCAATCAGGAAGTGACATGTGTCACCACTAAAAGAGTGACACATGGCACATATGTACGAGGGACATGGTAAGGCCATACGACACATGGTAGGTATAGTTGAATAGTCATACGACACGTGGTAGGTACAGTGGTAGGTGACTAGGATGACAACTGGGCAGACATCTGGACAAATAGTTAATTGACACGTGGCATTGGTTTTGGCAAATGGTGAGGTGCCACGTGGCCCAGACATGGGCTGCCATGTGGCACCCATTCGTTGGTTCAAGTTTTATGAAAAAATTGTTTGGGGTTCACCGGGTTCGAACCCATGACCTCGTTAGGCACCAAGCTTTCATGTAGGCCGAGTTACCAGCCCGCCTACCGGATGAGTCTTAACCCATATGCTTGTGGCTTGTATTTATGTTGAATGTGTGGTTTCAGGTGGATGAGATTACGGTTGGGGCCTATCCCCCAGCCCCCTGGTGCACTCATAGAACCCTACCATGAGACCTGGGCTCTACCCTTTGGTTTGCATGGTTGTGAATTGTGTCAATCCCCGATTCTACGAGAACGCCATATGACCCGATTCTGTTGGATTGGAGCACGGAGTTTGAACGGTTATCCCCTATCGGTCAGGCTAGCCTACCAACTAGGGGGTGTAACCATAGGCTAAATACCAGGGGGGATTAAGCTATGGGCGCGTGGATGATATCCTGAGGCCACATGGGCCAAGCACAGACAACCAAGAGCCAAGCAGTTAGGGGCCAACACACAGGCAGTTTAGCACCTGGCCACATGGAGACACCCCACATGACCAGGATCCCTAAGAAAGTGCATTGCACCCTGTGTTTGGAATAAAGTGGATTTTATTACTTTATAATAGAGATTTTTTTGTTTTATTCAACATAATTGAGATATTTTTGGTCATTTTTGGGGGATATTGGGCCCTTTTTTAGGCCAAATCTTGGGAGGAAGTTGGGAGATGGTTACCAACTTCAGATCTATATAAACCAGGGGTTCTTGAAGCCAAAATAAGAGGTTCAGAACAGGTTTATTCTACTGAATTGTTGAGCAAAATCCACTGTCATGCAAGGAAGCTATTAAGGAGCGCAGCTTTGCGGGACAATTCTGGGAGCTTCATTCATCTGATTTGGGTGTCGTCAGTTTTGATGGGTTGTTGAGATCTGGTAGAACATGACCAACTCATTTTTGTAATCCATTGGTACTTTCATGATGTACTTGAAAATATTTCAAATAGAAATAAGAAATCCCACTGAGACATAGGCCCGGAGACGTAGGCGAGATTGTCAAACTTCGTTATCACGTTGGTGTTTATAGTTTGTTGTCTTCATGCTTATGTTCAGATATGTATTTTCTTAATGGTTTTTATGTGTCCTCTTTCAATAATTTTCTAACTGGTAAAATAACACATGCATAATAACTCAACCATTGTCATTTAAAAGATATATTCAGATCACTCATCCTTAAAATGTTGTCTTTCTTGTTGTTGTACACGAAGGAGCAGGGTCTTTTATGCATGAAGATTCAAGTAAGTAGCATTTGGACATTGTACACCTCCCAAAACATTGCACAAAAACACATACTTATTTTTTTCCTCAACAACCTGTGTAGTAGGGTTTCCATAACATCCATATTCTTAACTTATGTGTCTACCCTCCTAGAATGAAATCAATTCTACAATATCTTTGAAATTGGAGTAACAATTGGAGTAACAATTACATCGGTAACCATAACATGTCCTATATTTTCACTGGAATGGACGTTGATCATTCCAACGGGGCTAACAAAGTCCTTTCGCTCAGACCCACACATTGGACATGAATTTCTATGATGAAACCATTTGAGAGTGCATTTTGAATGATAAAGGTGTTTGCATGGAAACTATTTTGCATGATGTTCAATGGAAAACGTTTCTTGACACATTGGACACATCACTCCATCGTCTTTTTCACTTTATTTTCAAAACATAACTACTGGAAACTCATTGACTGTTACACGAAAAATATTGTGTACCTATTTTTCCTCCATGGAACTACTAATTACTATTTCCAATATACCTAAAGACTGAATCTTTGTACCATTCTCTTCCAACCTAGTTATTTGTGAAAGAAGAGATCCATAACACTTCACTACAACATTAGAGCTTGTAAGATGAGTGATCCATATGGATATCGGTGGCCACCCACCTTTTCCAACTGGCTCAAGACAGTTTTCTGACAATTTTGGAAATTTACTATTTTTAGCAGTTTTAACTTCCGGGGCCATTTTGAGGGCCTAAATGAAGGTTTTTCAGGATCGAACTCCTCAATGATAGCCAAAGGAATAATTGAGGCCCCAAAATGAATCCCCTCGATGATACCTTTCCAACGGGCTATCACATTCCTAAAACGGAGATCGTATGCAAAAGTTACGACCCCGGGAAGTTGATGTACTAACTTACCCAAACGAGGCCCACGTGACTTTTGGCGCTTCATCTCCTAGGGTTAGGTTTTTGGATGTCTAGGGTTTTGGGTATTCTTGTTTATTGTTAAAATTCCTTTAGAGCCTCATTGTAATGTTCTTCTTGCGAATGAGCGTAGTTGTCACATCTCTTCTCAGAGATAAGCCGCCACCATTCTAGCAAGCTTGTTTCCGTTGCATTTTACAGTTTCAGCTTATTTCATTATTGAATTGAAAACCAGTTTTACTGTATCTCTGTTATTTTGTGCTAAGAATCTGTTAATAATCTGTATTCATTTCATTCTACTCATAAAATCTGGATCAGTGGTATTAGAGCGGTCTGCTCCTTGTCGTCTTAATGCATGTCCCCAATGAGGTCAGAGTACAAAGAGTTGGGTCTTGAGCTTGTTTCTCTTGAGGACACAAGCTCTCGCATGCCCAAGCGACCTCTCAT
>SNQJ01S0066809.1:60070-76499 GCA_010110895.2 Picea sitchensis | reverse complement strand
TTTTACAGTTTCATCTTATTTCGTTATTGAATAGAAAACCAGTTTTACTATATCTATGTTATTTTGTGTTAATCACCTGTTAATAATATGTATTCATTTCGTTCTTCTCATAAAATCCGGATCACCAGAGCTTGGTACAGTCTCATTGATTTCTATTTGACAAATAATGGATTTCAGAGAAGTGAAAATGAGCCAACACTGTACATCAAATCAAATCTACAAGGTAACATGTTAATTGTTTTTTTATATGTAGATGATTTGATTTTTACAGGTAATTTTGGCATAGAAGAATTCAAGTAAGTCATGAAGGCTGAATTTGAAATGACTGATTTAGGGCTTATGAGATATTTTTTGAGAATAGAAGTTCACCAGTACAAAACTAGTATATTTATCTCACAGTCCAAGTATGCACATGAAATTCTAAAAAGATGCAATATGATGAATTCAAAAGAAACATCAACACCTGTCATAACATGATTAAAGTTAAGAAAGGAAGATAAAGGGTCCAAAGTGGATCCCACACTGTTTAAAAGATTGGTAGGTAGTCTTATGTATCTCACAACGACAAGACTTGATATTATGTATGGATTTATCCTAATCTCAAGGTTCATGGAAACTCCAAAAGAATCACTTTGGAAGGTAGGAAAGAGAATCCTGAGATATGTGAATGGAACAATAGATTTTGGCATTAAGTACTCCACTTCAGAAGATTTCACTCATTGGATACACTAACAGTGATTGTGGAGGCAAGATAGATGAAAGGAAAAGTACATATGTGTATATGTTTCATTTTGGAATAGGCATGGTATCATGGGCATCAAGGAATCAACCCATATTGACTCTTTCTTCAACAGAAGCAAAGTATGTCGCAACTACAAGCACAACTTTTCAAGGAGTTTGGATGAGAAGAATGTTAAAATATTTGTTGCAGGAACAACAGGAACCAACAACAGTATTCTGTGAAAACAATTCAGCCATCATGTTATCAAATAATCATGTGTTTCACAATAAAACCACGCATATTGATACAAGGTATCATTTTATTAGAGAATTGGTGAATAACAAAGAGATAAGTTTAGAATTTTGTACGTCAAAAGAACAAGTCACATACATTTTCAAAAAGGCTTTAGCAAGAGATGCATTTCAACATCTACGCAGTAGTATGGGAGTCTAATAGTAACAAATGAGTGACATTAAGTAAAAATTCAAAATTTTTGATGTAATTTTCTTTTGTAATCCCACCTACTTATAATTAAGGGGGAGTGTTGGAAATAGTAATTACAAGTCAGTGAGATATTCACATCTCCACTGATTTGTTTGTTAGTCAATTTATCATTATTTTTTTCAGTCAACCGAATTGTCAGTCAGTCAGTCAGACATCCTGCAAGTGCAAATCCACACATTTACTCAAAATTCAGTCGGCAAGCAAGAGAGCTATAAATGGAGCCGATCTTTATCTTTCTCGAGTGAAATTAAGTAGTTGAAGAGTCAGTCAAATTAATGGTAGTATTTAATATTGAGTCAGTGTTAGCTTCTATAGGAAGTCTCAGTCGGATTCCATATAAGTTTGAGTCGTTTAGTTAGTAAAATATGCATAATGCGTGATGCAAGGTGCAGAGGAGGAGAACCAACAGTAGATGAGGAGTTGAAGAAGTCTGAGCACACGATCTGTGTTTGTGAAGTTAGTAGAAGAAGCCATTGGAGCCAAATCTCATCTTAGTTATTGTATTCTGTAACCACGCGCAGTGCACCGGAGTTTATTAATATCAAGTGATTCGTATTTCTGAGTTTATGTGATAAGCATAGAAATTTGTCATTCTGCATTTTTAAATTGTTCTTAAAGTGTTTTATATTACCACTCGCACCATTTCGTGTAGTCTGTAAATTGTGCCACAAGTCATGAGATTTCAGTGACGAAGCTTGTGGCGCAAAGTATTTTGGCACTGCGTTGTGCACAGTTTCCTTGCGCGCTACTTATCCAAGTTTTTACCACTGCGCACTGGATCCTAGACCAAGGTTAGCAATTCAAATGGTGGAATATGAGATTTTAAGATTTTGTCTTTAGATTTTTTTTTAAGGTCTGTCAATCTAAGTCACATGGTTCAAGTTCGAGTTCGACAATGATTAATCTAAATCACATGGTTCGGGTTCGAGTTCGACAACGATTAGATTCAGGTTTAAAATAACCTAAAAAAAAATTGAAGTTCATCGAATTTTGAACCTTGGGATTTAGGTTCAGGGAACCCTCTGACTTAGCTGTCAATAATCTGAATTTTTGTAACCAATCAACATCAATAGCACATCATTACCTATGAATAATATAAACATTTGAAGTTTGAGATCCCCAATAATCTGTAAAGACCCTAATCGTTACGACTACACACGAAGCAAAAAGTGCAAAATTTCTGTTGTTTTTAGGCAAGAAGGCAATGAAGAAAACACTTGAACCTCACAACTTGACGACGAATACACACAAGCCGATCAGGAAACAAACAACAACGACTCAACACATTGAACAATGATCAACTAGGCGAACATGTGTAAGTCAAATATGGAATCGAATACCCGTCTGACACAAACAAGACAATGCCTGCAAATTAAGGACAACATCACAATCCTAACACATGCCCTTGACACCCAACATCTAGAACCTTTATGGCATGCGAAAAAATTCCTGTAGGTGTTACACCCCAAGCGCCAATAACAAACCTACCAGGGTCAACAACACCCGCAACGGGTAGCATAGACTCTGGCCAAGTTATCATTCGCCTTTACCCAATAGGGTGCACCACAATCCCCTAGTCAGGGATTATGCCGTCCCCAGGCGATAGGCACGGTGATAATCCTGGCGCAACCTAACCTATCTGGACCATGGACTTTAGAAAAATCCAACGTGCTAGGGGCCAAAATAACTGACAATAAGACTACGCCTATGCCCTCATGCAACAGGTCAACAAGATGCAAGATAACGTTATTCAATTAAAAATAATGCAATCTATTACACTCTTTGCCAACAAACAAAAACCATTATCAGTTAAGCGAGATGTCGAAGTACTGAGGAGTGAACTATCCTAAGGCTATCATTATCAAAGTGTGACCCATCAAGTGACCTACTTTTCACAAAGTTACTATTATCACAAAAGTTATCAAGGGTGGACTAAAGCGCTTAAATAAGTAAACTACTTCACATTCAAGGACCTATGCTGCTATTTAAACATTGACAATACAGACTATATCAATGCGGTCTAACTATTTATGTCTAGGTACGGGATATTGTTATCTAGTAAAACTGAATTAAATCTCTATCCTGTGTATTCTCTTATCTTGTGGACTCGCAAAAGAAAATTGAAACTGACATACTGAACCTAACCCTTTAGCGCAACTGGAATGACAAAATACTCACATAACCACATATCGAAGGTAAGTGTAAAAGATATGATTCTTCAATCGAGTACTTTGTCGGGATGTGGGGGTAAAGGTGGTCATTATAAACATAATTCGTTGTTCTTAAAACAATATCTAGATTTAATCAATTAATATGTGTCTATCCCTTGAACAATTTAGGTTTACCATGTAAATTCATTGTCATACCATAATGAGTATAGAATCGTTGTGGTAAGAAGTAATAATAAAAAGAAAATCGTTGTGGTAAGAAGTAATAATAAAAAGAAAATCATTGTGGTAAGAAGTAATAATAAAAAGAAAATCGCTATTACTCAAATCTAGAAAAATCATTGTTATTTCTGATTGTAAGATCGTTGTTTAATATTATTATAAAAAGGGTTGTTGTCCATAGACTCACCCTCAAATTAAATTCTTTATCAGATGTAAAAGTTGTTGTCCATAGGTTGGCTGTCAACAGTCACACAAGGTGTAAATGAAATAGATACAGTTTCAATAAATTCAACGCTATCCAACAATTCGCAGTGCATAAATCATGCCATTCTATTTGCAATCAATGCCGAAGCAAGATGATAGTTGTCAAAAAGGCTATTCTATTTTCAATCAACGTAGAGGCAATAAATAGCTTCTAAAATAATTGCTAAATCAATTGCGGTCAATCACAGAGCCATTAGTTGGCTGTCAAAAAGAAGGATTTTTTTGTCAAGTAAAAGAAAATAGGAATTTAACCGAGAAAATAAATCGTTCAAAGTCTACTTAAGGATTTACTCCCTTATAAATCGTGGTCTAGCTAACTTGTCCTCAAGTAAATAGTTGTAAAATTCAGGTTTACTGTCCGCACCTTAGTTCGCTAACCAAAATCAAGGCCACCCATAACTAAATCACTATGTTAATATAATCAATAACTAACTCATTGTGGTGATATAATTAATAACTAAATCGCTATGGTAATATAACTAAATTTCTATGGTAATATTACCAATTTTCAATCGCTGAGGTAATATAATCCAGAAAGTAATAAAGCTCACATCCCAATACAAGAAAAAAGAAAAAACTTAATCCCAATGCCGACATGTCTAAATTCGATCCATATGTAAAGTAAAACCGTAGACACAGGGGTAAAATGCAGTCAGTAAAAGAGGCGTTAACTGAAGGGAATTTGTTGTTTGTGTGCAAATAAAAGAACACACGCTGTCTCAAGAAGTCCTTGCTATCCTTCACATAAAAATTGAAGCGAAAATTAATGCAATGCTTAATCCATATTAATTTTTCTACCATCTTACAAGCTACCTGACTTAAAAGATATTAAACACTGAGGTGTAGCTCGTTGGGTAACATGGTGTCGTAGGGTATCAATGCCAAGTGCAATCGCAGTGGAAGTTTCAAAGTAAAAACGCCCAAAAAGCGAAAATAAAATCGTAAGGATTGGGAAGGTCGACATGCAAGATTAGAATTGGGTTCAGTACTGCAGTAGGCTTCAGAAATCAGATGCAGATCCAATGCTAAGAAATCAAAGGTAAAGGTGAAATCGTAGAGGTATAGGGGATTACAACAATGACAAGGTTACAAATCGCAGAGGTAAATAAAACCAGTGACAATCCAGCAAGATATAAAACACAAACAACAGTAAGAGAAACACAAATATCCAATGGGAAAATTCATTGAAATGATCGCAGATATTCTATCAACCAAAGCACAGAGAAAATCCAAGGTTAAGCCCTTAAGGCGCAAAGAACAAAAACAAGCGTAGAGATTAACCAACAAGGACGTAAAGAAATCCATACACAAGGGTACTTTTTTCTAGAAGGCGCAAGACAACAATCAACCAAGGAAAACAACAGAGGTAGACGGCTAACAGGAATAACCTTCGCACATCATCCACGCATAGAAAATCAGGGCAATGAGATCCATAGGTCTATTAACGTCGAGGCGACGACTGTAGATCAGGCTCCCGACCGATTGCTCAGGCGTAGACTGATGAGCTAGGGACGAAGGAAAAAATAAACCGCAATCATCACAATCAATAAACCATTGGACAGTCAAGACATGCAGGGATCGAAGGCTATGGTAAATCAACATCGAGCTAAAGGCTATAGGGGAATTTCAGTCATCAACTAGAATACTAAGACAATCATTTTCTTTACCCAATTAAACATACAGAACTAAAAGCATAATTCTTACTAACAATATACCATGTAGAAATAAAGGAAGTGTATCGTATCCCAAGTAGCCCGCTTTGAGTTGTTGTTCCGTGCACTCCTTGCAGCTCCTGCTTATTGACCGATGAGACTTCACCGGTACCTGCCAGCCAAACCTAGGGGAACTCTTATTCCCCCTTATCCCCCAAGCTGCAAAGGGTCCATGCACACTAACCAGAGAATCAAATAGCTCCCATCTCACCTCACAAGGTTGAGCTACCACTCCTCACTGAGCTCAGTATCCCAACTCCCACAAGCTAATTCAATCAATTATAAATTTCTGCAGCATAACGTTACACATAACAGAAAATATCCATAATCCTTCTCCTCCCTCCATTATATAGAGTTTCGAAGTCCTTTACCTTCCCAAAATCCCATTTAATTTAATGTTTAATAATTTAATTCGTAAAAATCCTCCTCGTACATGTGTCACCCATCCCCTTCATTCCTCCATAAATTAATTTCATTAATTAATTAATTAATTACCCCTATTACCCTCACCCACCTAAAATCATTCCAGCTAGAATCGCTCCTACGTGTCCCCAAATTTCCTTACAAATTTTAATGCCTTTCCCTCTTTCTAATTTACTAGTTGAGTTTGATTTTAGAAAGTTCTTAAATGCTAGATACCTTAGTAAGTTAGTTTTTTCTTCTTTTTCATTGTTTTCCCTTTCTTTTATGTTTCCCACTTTTTCCTAGTTTCCTAAATCTTTTAAATTTCCCTCTTTCCCTTTTTAGTTAAAACCTCAAATTGGCAGGCGTAGAAAATTAACTTTTTCCCTTTTCCCTTTTTAGTTAATAAATTTTTAATTAGCAAGTGAGACAAAACCGTTATTTCCCCTTTTTCCCTTTTTAAATTTTATCCCCCAAAAGATTTTTATAAATTAAAATAATTACTCACCCCCTTCTCGACACATGATTAATCATGATTATCATTTTATTTATTTATTTTTATTTATTATTTTTACAAATATAATTTTCTTAATTTTCTTTTACCGCAAGTTTCACCTAGACCTAGATTTTAGCTTTCGAGGTTGGGCGACATTTTATTAGGGAAATTGTTTTAATTTTTTTTTATCACGTTAATCGTCCTAAAGCCATATAGGTTATTCATTTATTAATTAACAACGCGACGTGCCCTTCAGGACGCACTACGTGCTCCAAGGGTGCCACTCACCTCTTTCCATTTGCTTGCGCGACGTGCCCTTCAGGATGCACCACGTGCTCCAAGGGTGCCACTCACCTCTTGACTGACTTGGTAGACATCAAAAACCTTTGGAGTCAATACTCTACCAGGTGATCTTGTGGGAGACTAAGTGCCTCTAAGGAATAAGGACCCTTCCTTATTGCGCACCCCTTAGAATTATCGTGAGTGACTATCGTAGTCGACCGTCACGACATCGTGGGTCTTCTCGAACTAGGTATTCGTTAACCTACAGTTTGAACCACGACAAGAGTGCCAGTAGGTTGTGGAAGGGCTCTTGTACACACCTATCCCTCAACGTCTTTGGTAGTCATATGTGACCCCTCTACTCCACATGTGAGTCAGCCTGCATCATCAACGAATCATGTCAGAAATATATCCATAATCATATCATCTAATCAGATGCACTAATATCACATATAAACCAATCAAACCCCAATAGTTCACTCCCCGACTCGATCTAGAGTCCAAGGAGTTCCATTGATGCCTCTGCATCCTCGAGATCCAAAATCTTGCACACTTAGTAAAACTGAGTCAATAGCACCTGTCTATGTCAATGCAGAAAAACAACATGTCATCAACCCATAATGCCTCATAATCAGAATAAAATTCTTAATAGTATAATAATCTGGATCACTTGCGAGCAAGTGTCCTCAAAGAATAAGTTCACTCAGTGTGTGCAAAAGAGGGATGTTACATACACCCCCTCTTGGTCTAAACTTTGTCCTGAAGTTTCACAGTATAAGTGTCGAAATAATGTGTGTCACAGTATCATAAGTCTATCTATCAAAAATAAGAATGGAAACTGCTGGCGCATATCATATGCATCCTCCCAGGTCACCGAGTAAGGACTATAGTTGTCCCACTGGACCTTGACCTGATCTACTGTTCAACGTTGTAGTTGTCGAACGCGATGATCCAAGATGCGGATTGGCTCAGCCGTTAGCGCACTCTCATCCGACACCCGCAAGGTGCTTAAGGCAAAACATGTGTAGGATCACTAATCATAATGTCTCAACGGAGACGTGAAAGACTAATCGTGATTGCACTTGGCGTTGATACCCTACCTCACCATGTTACCCAGTGAGCTACACCTCAGCATTTAATATCTTTTAAGTTGGGTAGCTTGTAAGACAGTAGCAAATTTAATATGGATTAAGTATTGCATTAATTTTCGCTTCAATTTTTATGTGAAGGATAGCAAGGACTTCTTGAGACAACGTGTGTTCTTTTATTTGCACACAGACAGTGAATTCCCTTCAGTTAATGCCTCTTTTACTGACTGCATTTTACCCCTATGTCTGCGATTTTACTTTACATATGGCTCGAATTTAGACATGCCGGCATTGGGATTATGTTTGTTATTTTTTCCTGTATTGGGATGCCAACTTTATTACTTTCTGGATTATATTACCTCACCGATTGAAAATTGGTAATATTACCATAGCGATTTAGTTATATTACCATAGTGATTTAGTTATTAATTATATCACCACAACAAGTTAGTTATTGATTATATTACCATAGCAATTTAGTTATGGGTGGCCTTGATTTTGGTGAGCAAAGTAAGGCATGGACAATAACCCTAAATTTTACAACAACTATTTACTTGACAACAAGTTAGCTAGACCACAATTTATAAGGGAGTAAATCCTTAAGTAGACTTTGAACGGTTTATTTTCTCGGTTAAAATATTATTTGGTTTTACTTGACAACAATATCCTTCCCTTTTGACAACCAACTAATGGATCTGTGATTGACCGCAATCGATTTAGCAATTATTTTAGAAGCTATTTATTTCCCCTGCGTTGATTGAAAATAGAATATCCTTTTTGACAACTATCATCTTGCTTCGACATTGATTGCAAATAGAATGGCATGAGTTATGCACTGCGAATTACTGGATAACGTTGAATTTATTGAAATTGTATCTATTTCATTTACACCTCGCGTGACTGCTGACAGCCAACCTATGGACAACAACTTTTAAATCTGACAACGAATTTAATTTGAGGGTGAGTCTGTGGACAACAACCCTTTTTATAATAATATTAAACAACAATCTTACAATCAGAAATAACAACAATTTTTCTAGATTTGAGTAATAGCGATTTTATTTTTATTATTACTTCTTACCACAATGATTTTATTTTTATTGTTACTTCTTACCACAATGATTTTCTTTTTATTATTATTTCTTACCACAACGATTTTCTTTTTATTATTACTTCTTACCACAATGATTCTATACTCATTATTGTATGACAATGAATTTACATGGTAAACCTAAATTGTTCAAGGGATAGCCACTTTTACATCCTGACGAAGTACTTGATTGAAGAATCAAAACTTTTACACTTACCTTCGATATGTGGTTATGTGAGTATTATGTCGTTCCAGTTGCGTTGAAGGGTTTAGGTTTAGTATGTAATTTTCAGTTTTATTTTGCGAGTCCACGAGATAAGAGAATACACATGATAGCAATTTAATTTAGTTTTACTAGATAACAATATCATGTACCTAGACATAAATAGTTAGACCGCATTGATATAGTCCATATTGCCAATGTTTAAATAGCAGCGTAGGTCCTTGAATGTGAAGTAGTTTAATAATTTAAGCGCTTTAGTCCACCCTTGATAACTTCTGTGATAATAGTAACTTTGTGCAAATTAGGTCACTTGATGGGTCACACTTTGATAATGATAACCTTAGGATAGTTCACTCCTCAACACTTCGACATCTCGCTTAACCGATAATGGTTTTTGTTTTTTGGAAAATACTGTAATAGCTTGTGCTATTTTCAACTGAATAACATTATCTTGCATCTTGACGACCTGTTGCGTGAGGGCGTAGGTGTAGTCTTCTTGTCAGTTATTTCGGCCCCTAGTGCATTGGATTTTTCTAGAGTCCATGATTCAGATAGGTTAGGTTGCGCTCGGATTATCACCACGCCTATCACCTTGGGACGACATCATCCTTGACCAGGGGATCGTGGCGTGCCCTATTGGGTAAAGGCGAATGATAACTTGGCCAGAGTCCATGCTACCCATTGTGGGTGTTGTTGACCATGGTAGGTTTGTTGTTGTCACTTGGGGTGTAATGCCTACACGCGTTTGGTCGCATGCCATAGAGGTTCTAGATGTTGGGTGTCAGGGCCATGTGTCAAGATTATGATGTCATCCTTAGTTTACAGGTGTTGTCTTGTTTGTGTCGGACGGGTAGTCGATTCTATATTTGACTTACGCATGTTCGCCTAGTTGATCATTGTTCAGTGCATTGAGTCTTTGTTGTTTGTTTCCTGATCGACATGTGTGTGTTCGTCGTCAGGTTGTGAGGTTCAAGTGTTGTCGTCATTTCCTTCTTGCCTAAAAAAAACATAAATTTTTCACTTTCTGCTTCACGTGTATTCATAACGATTGGGGTCTAAACATGTGGTATCAGAGCGGGTTCAACCCTGCGATTGCACTTGGCGTTGATACTGGGTTCAGTACTGCAACATGCTTCAGAAATCAGATGTAGATCCAATGCTAAGCAATCAAAGGTAAAGGTGAAATCGCAGAGGTATAGGGGATTACAGTAATGACAAGGTTACAAATCACAGAGGTAAATAAAACCAGTGACAATCCAGCAAGATATAAAATGAAAACAATAGTAAGAGAAATGCAAAGATCCAATGGGAAAAGTCATTGAAATGATCGCAAAGATTCTATCAGCCAAAGCGTAGAGAAAATCAAAGGTTAATCCCTTAAGGCGCGGAGAACAAAAACAAGCGCAAAGAAATCCATACGCAAGGGTAGTTTTTGCTAGAAGGCACAAGACAACAATCAGCCAAGGAAAAAAATAGAGGTAGACGGCTGACAGGAACATCCTTCACACATCATCCATGCACAGAAAAGTAGAGCGTTGAGATCCATAGGTCTATTAACGCTGAGGCAATGACCATAGATCAGGCTCCTGGCCGATTGCTCAGGCGCAAAATGATGAGCTAGGGAAGAAGGAAAAAATAAACCACAATCATCATAATCAATAAACCACAAGACGGTCAAGAAGGCCATGGGAAATCAACATTGAGCTAAAGGCTATGGGGGAATTTCAGTCATCAACTAGAATACAAAGACAATCATTTTCTTTACCCAATTAAACATACATAAGCAAAATCATAATTCATACGAACAATCTACCATGCAGAAATAAAGGAAGCGTACCCTATCCCAAGTAGCCCACTATGAGTTGTTGTTCCACGCACTCCGTGCAGCTCCCGATTTCCAACCGATGAGACTTCACCGGTACCTCCCAACCAACGCTAGGGGTACTTTTCTTCCGCCTTAGCCCACCAAGTTGCAAAGGGGACATACACACTAACCAGAGAATCATATAGCTCACATCTCGCCTCGCAAGGCTGAGCTAGCACTCCTCACCGAGATGGGTATCCCAACTCCCACAAGCTAAGTCAGTCAAGTATAAATTTTTGCAACGTAACATTACACATAACAGAAGAGATCCATCATCCTTCTCCTCCCTTCATTATATAGAGTTTAAAAGTCCTTTACCTTCCCAAAATCCCATTTAATTTAATGTTTGATAATTTAATTCGCAAAAATCCTCCTCGTACATGTGTCACCCATCCCTTTCATTCCTCCATAAATTAATTTCATTAATTAATTAATTACCCACCCTCACCCACCTAAAATCATTCCTAGAATCACTCCTAGGTGTCCCCAAATTCCCTTACAATTTTTAATGGCTTTCCCTCTTTCTAATTTACTAGTTGAGTTTGATTTTAGAAAGTTCTTAAATGCTATATACCTTACTAAGTTAGTTTTTTCTTCTTTTTCCTTGTTTCCCCTTTCTTTTATGTTTCCCACTTTTTCCTAGTTTCCTAAATCTTTTAAATTTCCCTTTTTCCCTTTTCATTTAAAAACTCAAATTGACAGGTGTAGAAAATTAACTTTTTCCCTTTTTCCTTTTTAGTTAATAAATTTTTAATTAGCAAGTGAGACAAAACCATTATTTCCCCTTTTTCCCTTTTTAAATTTTATCCCCCAAAAGATTTTTATAAATTAAAAGAATTACTCACCCCCTTCTCGACACATGATTAATGATGATTATCATTTTATTTATTTATTTTTATTTTTATTTTTACAAACATAATTTTCTTTTACCGCAAGTTTCACCTAGACCTAGATTTTAACTTTCAAGGTTGGGCGACATTTTATTAGGGAAATTGTTTTAAATTTTTGTTATCACGTTAATCATCCGAAGGCCATCTAGGTTATTCATTTATTAGTTAACAATGTGACGTTCCCTTCACGATGCACTACATGCTCCAAGGGTGCCACTCGCCTCTTTCCATTTTCTTGCGTGACGTGCCCTTGAGGACGCACCACGTGCTCCAAGGGTGCCACTCGCCTCTTGATTGACTTGGTAGACATCAAAAACCCCTGGAGTCAATACTCCGCCAGGTGATCTTGTTGGAGACTAAGGTCCTATAAGGAATAAGGCCCTTGACTTATTGCGTGCCCCTTAGAATCAGTGTGAGCGACTGTCGCAGTCGGCCCTCACGACATCGTGGGTATTTTTGAACTAGGTAGTCATTAACCTATAGTTCGAGCCACAACGGGAGTGCTAGTAGGTTGTGGCAGGGTTGTTGTCCACACCTCTCCCTCAATGTCTCTGGTAGTCCTATTTGACCCCTCTACTTAACATGTGAGTCTGGTCGACAAGTTATCGTCAGCCTGCATCATCAATGAATCATATCAGAAATATATCCATAATCATATCATCTAATCAGATGCACTAATATCACATATAAACCAATCAAAACCCAATAGTTCACTCGTCGACTTGATCCAGAGTCCAAGGGGTTCCATTGATGCCTTTGCATCCTCAAGATCCAAAATCCTTCACACTCAGTAAAACTGAGTCAATAGCACCTGTCTATGTCAATGCAGCAAAACAACATGTCATCAACCCATAACGCCTCATAATCAGAATCAAATGCTTAATAGTATAATAATACAGATCACTTGCAAGCAAGTGTCCTCAAAGTATAAGTATGCTCAATGTGCGCAAAAATGGGATGTTACATAATCATAAGTTGAAAAGTGATATCACTCACTAGGAAGTGCACGTGCACTCATCAAGAGAAAAGGAGGTTGTTCAATCTTTGGGAAATATTTTTGGAGACTCTCCAAAATAAAGGGATCTTACACTTGGTCATGGAGCATTGAGCATGTTTTTTCCCAGTTTAATGAGACTTTCATAATTTCAACTATAAGAAATGCTACATGGATGCTCTTAAATTTTTTCTGTGGTAAACACCAACCTCAATTTGAACAGGTAAGAAAAATACATTTTCTGGCTCTTATTTTAAGATGTATATATAGTGGATTTTTTATAGCGCTTGGTTCTTGGTAGTTTTAAACATTAGATAGATCTAGATGCTTGTTTGTAGAATGACTCTATTATGATGTTTAAAAAAAATGTTGGACATTTTGGGTTTCATTTCACGAAGCAATTACGATTGGAATGGTTATTCCAGGAATATTGAGTACTTGTTTTTATGAAGTTTGTGAGTTTAATCATATTGTGAATTTTCAAGTAGTTTTTTTGTAGGGTGGGGAATGTGTGTTACTTTGTTTCTTATGCATTCATGCCTTATACAACTTAAGATCGAGATATCATAAATTAGTAGCATAAAAACTTTTCTTGGAAAGAGATAACTATTTGGAAAGAGTATTGTCACCATAAGTAGAGGGATTGAAAAGAGTATTTTTCTATTATTCTTGTGAACGAGGAAGACATGCCATAGACCCTAGTGCTATGATAGAATCTGGTTGGAGGTAGAACCAAATTCATGGAGAAGAAAGGGATGAACTGTAAGTTTTGATAGAAAATGATGAATTGTAAGTTGTGATAGCAATGATGAGAACTTCCCAAGAAAAGAATACAAAATAATAGACTAAATATGGAACCTATATTGTTTAGGATACCATAGCTAGCTTTAGATAATTTGTTTCCCTGGTGGAGTCCTATCCCAACTCTAAGGGAGAGAGAAGAGATATGGAAGGGTGAGGTCTATGGATGGGAGGAATGTCTCAGACTTGCAGCCAGTCAGTAGACTTTCCAAAAGACAAGTACTATTTTTTTGGTGATTATGTTAAAGGCTATATTGATATGTTTTAATGCTATGAATTATAAAATGGTGTTTATATGGCTACGTACATTATTTTTCATGCTCGATTTAATGTGATTTAATGTGTGTATATCATACAGAACTAAGGATTGTTAGTATCATTGGAAAAATGTATTATTACTAGTATGAGAAATGTGGTTATTATGGTAGTAATTAATGGTTACTAGATTTTCTTTCTCTGAGGACATTACATCTTGAAAAGGGGACGAAAAGAGCTTGAATAAATGATTTGTTTTCGAAGGGAGGATTTCCATATCGCTACTTCAATTTTTTTAGAGAATTGATTGCATGTGTCAATAGTTATTGAGCACATATTATTATTCTTTCTTGAATTTTTGGCTTATGTACATAATGATAAAAGGTTGAGTTTCATTTTCATGTAAATGTGTAAACTTGTTAGGAAGAGTCCTTGCATGATTAAGTGACTTTATGCCTCAACACCTAAACTAATTAAATGTTCACCTTGATTTATGGCTTTGCAATCTTTGGGAAGATGCTCATTCGATAGTGGAATGCGATTGTGATTTTTCTTGAGTGAGATGTTTATGAGATTGAAATGAGGATTTAGAGGCATTTTGAACATTACTTTTCAATTTAACAAGCTGTTGGAAAATTTTTCTATGGCTTCAAAAGCATTCCATGGAGTATATGCTAACCTTTAGGGTCTCTTCAAATATTTTTCAATAGGAGGAAGTATTGAGCAATATATGCGGTATTAGTTCCAAAGCAATGGAATAATTTGAATTGCAACAAAAGTGAAATCAATTTGGATTGATGAGTACACACCTGCTATGAAGACTAAAAAAATAGTATGCCAATGATTGATTATGTATTGGGATTAGATAAGGATAATTACCATGTGATGATAAATCATTGTAGTTTAACCATTCATTCACGCATGTGGATAAAGGATGTTAAAAAAATTAAAATATTATGACCTAGTCTCCATTGACTATAGAAATCCTTGGAATGGGTTGAGCCAAGGATGCAATGTGACATTACCACCTTGGTGAAATGATCCAAAATATATAGAGCTCTACAATAGAAATAAACAAAAGGATGAATTAATAGTAGATACACTTATTAGTGTCACGATTAACATGGAAATTTTATTGGTACTTTGATGATTTAATGAAATTAATAGCTTGTTGCAGAATTTCATTGCTCAATAAGAATACTTTCCTTAATTGTGGTGGATTTAGTGATTGGGGATTCCTTGAAGGTTAACAATGTATTAAAACAAGGGAATTATATGAAAACTTTATCATATTTGTAACGTACCAACCACTAGGCTGGGTCACGCTACCCCAAATTCTCTACAAGCATTCCCTGATACCATCTCTGTAACGTACCTAGCCACTAGGATGGCCATGCTACTTCAAATCCCACTTCAATAATTGATTTTGAATTTCTGATAATCATTAATTAATAAACAATAATGAAAGAAATGCAATAACCGCTCATGCAATAATCAATATTCATGCTAGACTTAAAAATATTGATTAATCATGCCATGCACAGCCACAACCAGCAAGCATGAACATGAAAGATACATATCTCAGAGACAATATTCAATACACAATGAAAATAAATATGCAAGAAAAGGAAACCATAATAGAGAGAACTTATCTTAAACAAAACCAATCACCAACTAGCTGCAGACCAAGGGCATTCCACCCAACCTTAGACGTTGTTATTCACAGTCTCAGCAACAAGTCACCCCTGAGCTAGGGATATGAATATACAAGGACGGGTTACATAGTGACATTCAACTTCCCAGGCTAGTCAGCACTCAATATCTCACATGTTTCTTAACACACATCAATCCAAAGTACATGATCTCTCTTCTCTCCAGCCTCCACAACCCAAATACAATGAACCCCCATCACTTCCATGCAATCCCTTGGGATGTCCACTTCTTTCCAGGGCTACAGTGCATCTGGTCAAGAATAGCCATGTTGAGACTCTTAGGATTTGCAGTTGTGAACAAATTTTAGCATATGTGAATGTATTTCAAGCATATATGCACCAATTCATGGCTGGAATGCACCACCAATTACTACAAACAATAAATAAATGGCTTCTTTCCTTAGAAAATAGTTCCTATGTCCTAACCAAGAACAAGAATGAATGAACCAAAAAATAGAGTGAAAGAGTTAATGGAGAAGAACCCCCAAACGACCCGAAGATGGGTTTATAGATTTACTTGGAAATCAAGAACCATATGGCCTTCCCCCAAGAAGCTCATGTAACCATTTTTTTAAATTAAAACCAAGATGGTTAAATAAAATACATTAAAATACTTATCCCATTTACCCCCTTTCTCGTGGAATCATAGACCCCTATAACTCTTTTTCTTGTCCATCTTGCAACCAACGATGTATTTTATTATTTGCAATGTTCATAGTATTACATTTCCTAGGCATTTCA
>SNQJ01S0066809.1:46016-60063 GCA_010110895.2 Picea sitchensis | reverse complement strand
ATATATATATATACGGGGACTCAAAAACAGGGTATTACATTCTTCTCCCCCTTATTTTGGCACTGTCCTCAATGCATATACAAAATGGAAACCAAAATTTCAAAATTATTCAAAAAAAATTGGGTACTCTACACGCATGGCATCTTCATGCTCGCTAGTAGAATCTATAGGACCATATCAATTCCACTGAACTTTTACCATTTTTATGACTCGATTCTGGAGCAATTTGACTTTCTTTTCCACTATGCGCACTGGTTGGACCTATTTGCCTCATTCAGGCTCCTCCCGAATCAAATCCCAATCAATAAAATGGTTAGGATCATGTACATATATTTTTAACAAAGAGACATGAAATACATTATGCACAGTCATGGAAGCATGCAATGCAAGCATGTATGCAACTGGCCCTATTTTGTCTAATATCTCAAATGGACCATATAATCTAACTGTTATATTTGTAGAGATGCCAACTTCAATGAGCTCTTATTTGGATTCACTTTCAAAGCACATGCTCTCCCACTTTAAATTCTCTAGTTTTCATTTTCTTATCTGCATAAATCTTCTGTCTCTCTTGTGCTACCTTCAAATTCTGCTTAATTTTAACCATCTGGTCTTCCATATCCTTGATCAATTCTTTCCCAAGTACTATTCTTTCTGTTGGGTTATCCCAACTCATTGGAGTATTGAATTTTCTACCATACAAAGCTTCAAATGGTATCATCTTGAATGAAGAGTGATAGCCATTATTATAATAAAAATCAACTAAATGAAAGTAATACTCCCACTTGGATGGCTTATCCATCACATACATTCTTAACATGTCTTCAATGGATGACTCTCTCTGTCTTCCCATCAGATTATGTATGGTATGATGTGATAAAGTTAAAATTTGTAGAAAATACTTTAAATAATCCCCTCTAGAAATTTGAAGTAAACTTAGTATCTCTGTCTGAGACAATTTCCTTAGGTATCCCATGCAACCTAGAAATATCCCTCATGTAAATTTCTGCAATATTAGTTGTTGTATGAGTCATTTTCACAGGAAAAAAACGAGCAGCCTTTGTCAATTTATCAACCACTACCATTATTGAATCGTGTTTCCTTGTTTTCCTAGGAAACTAAGTTATGAAATCAATGGTTACCACTTCCAATTTCTTCTTTGGAATTGGCAATGGTTGTAGCAAACCCACTGGGTGTCTATGCTCAACATTCACTCTCTGACATTCCATGCATCTGACAATCTAATCAACAACATCCTTCTTCATCCTAGGCCAAAATAATTGACTTCTTACTAACACAATTGTTTTCTAGTAACTAGGATGTCCGACATATGGAACATTATTCATTTCTTTTAATACCAAATTCCTAAGTTCTCTGGAACTAGGAACATCAATTCTATTCTTATGCATAAGTAATCAATCTTCCTTAATCTCACACTCTTTAATTTTTGGCTGTGCATTTTCCTGCTGTAAACTTTCTTTTACGTGTAAGAAATATTGGTATGTAACCATAACATCTAAAATTCTTCTTTTCAAATATGATTGATGCATACTAATGGTTGTAGCACACATGAGATGTATCCTTTTGTTGAGTGCATCAAAAACTTTATTTTCTTTTCCTTTGACATGCTTGATGTCAAAGTCATACTCACTTAAAAATTCTAACCATATTGTCTACCTGGCATTCAAAGTTGGTTGTTCAAAAATATATTTCACACCACTATGGTTTGTCCTTAATTCAAACTTCTTTCCCATGAGATAATTCCTCCACATATTCAATGCATGAACTATGACAACAATTTCCAAATCATGTGTGGGAAAATTCTTGTCATGTTCTTTAATCTTTCTAGACTTGTAACTAATGGCATGTCCATTTTGAGTGAGGAATCCACCAAGTCCTCCTTTGCATGCATCTGTAATAGGTGCACTTATAAGTAATTCCTCTAACAAATTAAATTTCTCTTCACACTTTGTTGTACATTCAAACTTAATTCTCTTCTTTTGTAAAGAAGTGACAAGATGAACAATTTTAGAGAATCCGTCTATAAATCTCATGTAGTATCTAGTTAATCTCATAAAATATCCAATTTCTGAAACATTCATGGGTGTTGGCCATCCTCTAATGGATTCAATATTGTATGGATCCACTTCTATGCCTTGTTTTGAAATTATGTGCCCCAAATAATGGATTTTTTCTTGGTAAAAAGAACACTTGATTAAATTGGCATACAATAGATGTCCCCTTAATACTTGCAACACCAACCTCAAGTGATGTTCATGCTCTTCCTCTGACCTAGAATAGATAAGTATGTCATCCAAGAACACAATGACAAACTTATCCAAATAATTTTTGTGCCATTGAGTAAGCACATAAAGACAGTTGGTGCATTGGTCAGTCCAAATGGTACCACTACAAATTCATAATGTCCATACCTGGTTCTAAAGGTTGTCTTACTAATGTATTCTTCATTGATTTTTACCTGATGGTATCCCGATCTCAAGTCTATCTTTGAAAATATCTTTTCCCCTCTTAGCTAATGAAAGATTTCATCAATTCTGGGTAGAGAGTATTTGTTCTCCACAATTTCATTATTCAGTTGTCTGACTCAAACCCCCTACTCCAGACCCGCAGGTCGGGATCCGCACAAGATCTTTTCCTTTCAACCCAAGAGCTCGACTGAATCCCCTATTTCCCTTTCGAGAACCTACCCACAACAACACCTCGAGGAAATTCCTCTTTTATTTTGGGATATCGGACTTCGCGATTTCATGAATCCCATGGTTGAGCGCCTTACCTCTTAGACCTTCGAAACCCAAAATATGTAAACACTTGACCCTTCCTGATGTCAATTTTAGATTTTCTCCTTTCATGATTTCAGGAGTTGCGATGTCGTGCAACTCTACTCTCGACTCCTGGAGTCCCGAAACCTGAATTTCCGATTCGCCGAAATTTTGAATGTCCCGACCTTCCCTTCCTATTCACTTCTTTGGGGTTTCAAAACACCGAAATGCGCTTTCACTATGCCTTCGGGATTCCTGAACCTCTGAATCCTGAGATTCAGAAACTCTAAGGTTCCGCTTCCAAGGAGATCAACAACTGTGAACTCTCCCTTGACCCAATGGTCAGCGCAATTTCAAGTATCGGGATTTCAATATGCTAACACTTGAATTCTCTGTCCGCTCCACCTTCCGATCTCCGAAGTCCCGAAATACCGAAATGGTACTTCTCCTTGTTGTTTTCCACAAACCTCGACAACAATCCTTTCAGACTTCGGGTACTTGATGTGTCAAGACCCAAACTTGCAACTTGGACTTTCAAAGTTTGAAACTCTGAAATAATCTGACAGCCCCAGAAATCTTGATCAATGGTTGACGTTAATCTAGGCTATCCAAAGGATGTCTCTATCCTAACCGTTATCCCTCTCGCAACTTCTATGGATCCAACGATCCCCGTTGTTTCGGGATTCTCCTCAAAGAATTTCGACCGTCCAAATTTCTTCTTCAAAGAACTTCGCTCTGAGTCAGCTCAATAATCCTCTTCACTATGACTTGGCCTCTGCATCATGACCAAAACCCCTCTTCTGTTCTTCAACACCTTGAAGGTGCGAACTCTCCTAGGCTTCCTTTCACTAACTCAAATCTCTTATGAGATTTCTTCACGCACTCCTTGCGACACTCTTCAAATACATCTAAGTATTTGAATCCTTTGACTCTGCGCAACTCTTTGTGACCGTAGTCTTCAAACCCTCTCTTTGGTTGATAAGTTCTAAACTTCCAACCAGCCTGTGCACACCCTGCATGACTTCTGTGCCTGACTCACACTTCTGTGGGAAATGAGAACAATGGTATCCCTCCTGAGATTTTCAGAGATGAACTCTGAACCCGTCAACGCACTCCTTGTGTATGCTCCACTGCACTCCTTGCAGGAACTTGGACTCAATAAGAGAAACAATTGAAACTCATTTCTTTACTCTCTCAAACTTCAAATACCCAACATGAAATCATACATACATAGCATAAAAGCAAATGTACAACAGAAAGAGTAAAATAACCATGAGCATAACATTCAAAATGTATACACAGAAAGCATTAGAACACCATGAGCATGAATCAAAGCTTCATATATTAATCTCAAAACTTCTGTACATGGGCTCTTCTACACAACTCTCTGCTTCTTCTCCTTTATGCTCTATTCTCAATTGATAAGGTTTCTAATGTTACAAATGATACAAGATGAGGGTGTCTATAGTCAGTTTTCCCTCCTATGCTCTAACCTGTCTAATCTGCATTTAAATATACCTACTTACATTAACTGCCTATAAATGCCTCTACACCTTACAGATGAGAGAAACTGCTCAAGATCTGTTTACAATATGGAAGTACGCACTGTCTTAATTATTACATTAATGTTTCAAAACATTTCAAAAAATGTGTGATGGTGCTTTCCAGCTATTTTCCGTCTCCGCGCTTGCTTGCTGCTTGCGATGCTCCTGCATCATACTCCCTCGCTTGAAAATTTTCATGAACTCCTGTTCATGAGATCTTGCACTGTCTATCCATGCTTTTGAATTTCTGTTTCATTCTCCCAGCTGGCATCTTCAACTGGATGTCCCTTCCACTTGACCAAGTATTCGAAATATTCTTTTCTCCTGGTCCTCTTGCTGACTCTCTTGTCAAGTATCATCTCCATCTGTGGCTTTTTAGCTACAGGCATCTGTTTAGCCCACTAAACCTCTGTCTGTTCACTGTTTTCTCTTGTTTCTCCAGCTTTGTAAGGGTACAAATATGAGATGTTGAATATCGGTGAAATTCCGATCCCATTGGGTAATTCAACGTCATATGCATTTGCCCCAAATTTCCTTATGATCCTGCATGGTCCAATTTTCTTCATCTTCAGTTTGTTATATGTTCCCCTTGGGAACCTTTCCTTCCTCATATGTGCAAAAAACAAATCACCAACTTCAAATTGAAGTTATATCCTATGTTGATCTTCTCTACGCTTATACTCCTGGCTTGAATTCTGCAATCGCTCCTTCACTTGGCTGTGAAATTATTTCATTGCTTCTGTAAAATCTTATGCACTAGCACTTCTAGTTTCATCTTGTTCTGAATTTTTCAGTTCAGAAACTCCCCTGGGTTGCATTCCATAAACAATGTGAAATGGACTCTGCCTGGTGCTTCTATTGATCGAATCATTGTAAGCAAATTCCACCTGTGGCAGAATGTGATCCCACTGACTGTGGTGTTCAGTCACTAGGCTCCTTAGTAAATTCCCCAAGCTTCTGTTTACAACTTCTGTTTGCCCATCCGTCTGAGGATGATAAGCTGAGATAAAAGACAAATTTGTCCCCAGCTTCTTCCATAAAGTCCTCCAGAAATGTCCCACGAACTTGGTGTCTCGATCTGAAACTATACTCCTTGGTAAGACATGAAGTCTGACAACTTATTTGAAAAATAGGTTCGCAATGTGAGTTGCGTCGTTGGTTTTCTGACATGGTATAAAGTATTCCATTTTCGAAAATATGTCCACTACCACAAAGATTGAATCAAACCCTCTTTGGGTTCTTGGCAATCCCAACACAAAATCCATGCTTACTGCATCCCACAACCTCTCTGGTATGGGTAACGACTGATATAACCCTGTGTTTTGTTTCCTTCCTTTTGTGTGATGACAAATTCTGCATCTGTCCACAAACCTTTTGACATCTTCTCTCATCCCTGGCCAAAAATATGAGCCATTCAACTTCGAGAATGTCTTCTCATGACCGAAATGTCCGGCCAATCCTCCACTGTGTTTTTCCTTCAATAGATTCTCTCTCATGGAGCATTTTCGAATGCACAGTTGGTTGCCTCTGAATAATAATCTATCCTGGATCATATATTCAGCCCATTGACTTTTATCTCTGAGAATTGGATTCTCAGATCCCTCATACGCCTCTTTGAAATCTGGATCATCTCTATACATATCCCTGAGGTTATCAAAACCCAAAGTTCTGACTCTGAACTCCTGCACCAGTAAACATTTCCTGCTCAAAGCATCAACAACTTTGTTAGCAGTTCCTGAAATATGTTTAATTGCAAAAGTAAAATTTTGCATGTATTCAACCCATTTTGCATGCTTCTGGTTCAATTTATCCTACTGAGTTACAAATTGTAAAGCATGATTATCACTATACAAAACAAACTCTTTAGGAATCAAGTAGTGCCTCCACTTCTTCAGTGCCTGTATGACCGCATAAAATTCTTTGTCGTACGTGGAGTACTTAACCTTCGCCTCATTCAGTTTCTCACTAAATTATGTGTCTGGCCTATCATCTTGACTCAAAACCGCTCCAATTGTGAATCCACTAGCGTCACATCTGACCTGAAACGTCTTACTGAAATCTGCCAACATCAGAATTGGTTGTTCAGTAATCTTCCTCTTTAACAAATTGAAGCTTTTATCTGCTTCTTCTATCCAGTGAAAAGATTTATGTCTTTTATTGACTGTGTCCATCATTGGTGCACTAATTCCACTAAAATTCCTGATGAATTTTCTGTAGAAACTAGCCAATCAATGAAAAATTTGAACTTCAAAGATACTCCTTGGTGATGGCCAATTCTTAATTACCTCACTTTATCTGGATCCATCTTCAACTTATCTGCAGAAATAACAAAACCCAAATAAATGAGCTTTGTCTTCAAGAATGAGGATTTCTTCATATTTATTAGTAGCTTCTCTTGTTGTAGCCTCTGCATCACTGTAGCCAAATGTTTCAGATGCTCTGCCTATGTTTTATTGAAAATCAGTATGTCATCAAGATACACAATGAAAAATTTTCCGATGAAATCCTTCAAGACTTCATTCATCAATCTCATGAAGGTACTTGGTGCGTTTGTCAAGCCAAACGGCATAACAAGCCATTCATACAACCCTTCGTTAGTATTGAAGGCTATCTTCCTTTCATTACCTTCTCTCATGCGAATCTGATGATATCCACTTTTCAAATCAATCTTCGAAAAAAAAATTGCCCCACTCAAACAATCCATCAAATCATCCATCCTTGGCAATGGAAATCTATACCTTATGGTAATCTTGTTAATTGCTCTCGAGTCTGTACACATCCTCCAGCCTCCATATTTCTTTGGGTTGAGCACTGTCGGAACAACACATGGACTCAAGCTTTCTCTAACTAACCCTTTGTCCATTAAATCCTGGACCTATCTTTTGACCTCTTCATTCTCCCGCAGTGTCAATCTGTACGCTGCTTTGTTTGGTAAACTGGCTCCAGGTATAAGATCAATGTGATGACTTCTACTTCTGATCGGTGGCAACGAATGAGGTAGTTCGTCCACTACTATATCAACAAATTCCTCCAGTAACTTCTAGATTTCCTCTGGTAAATCATTCACCCTCGTATTGGTTAAAACAATTCTAGGTTTCTTGACCACAATGAATTGTAGATCTTCCTTCTTCTTAACCTCCTTAAGAAGTTCCTTCCCACTCATGAGAAGTATAGTGTTGCTTACTTCAAGTTTCACCTCTTTGTCCTTAATCGACAACAACATGTGAGTTCTCCCATTCTTCTCTAGGGTGTATGTGTTCTTTCTCCCATCATGACCCACATTCCTGTCATATTGCCATGGTCTACCCAGCAATAGATGACAAACATCCATGGGAATGACATCACACAATATATTATCGTTATATCCTCCTATTTTAAATTCAACTAAACATTGTTTAGTGACATTTACTTGATGTCCTTTTTGTGGCCACGAAACTCTGTATGGACTTAGATGTTCAACAGTCTCCAACTCCATCTTTTCTACCATCTCTGTAGAAATGAGATTGTCTGTGCTACCACTATCCACGATGACCTTGCATACCCTGTCTTTGGTCTTGCAAGCAATCCGAAAAATATTGTTCCTTTGCACTGGATTCTCCACCTCCTTTTCTGGCGTTAAGAGAAC
The DNA here is from genome assembly GCA_010110895.2 of Picea sitchensis. Lineage (NCBI taxonomy): Eukaryota > Viridiplantae > Streptophyta > Pinopsida > Pinales > Pinaceae > Picea > Picea sitchensis. The sequence goes on along the minus strand of SNQJ01S0066809.1, from coordinate 52,114 downwards.
CTTCCTCGTCACCAGTGATATTTTGCCTTCAGCATCATCTGCTTCAATATTTTTCCTTTGTGCTTCGGCAATGTGAGTCTCACCACCTTCTTTCTTCTTATCTGGACATTCATAAGACTTGTGCCCATTATTTCCGCATGTGAAGCATTTTATTACTCCACCTTTGCCTCTTCCTCTTCCTCTAGCGTGAGGAAAAGTGTTGTTATCAGCATACTGTCCCCTCTGTTCGGCACATTGCCCTCTCTATGAGCTCCCACCTCTCTCAGTTTGAGGTTGAGGTTTCTTCCACTCTTCCTTAGGCTTCTGATTCCTATATTGGACAACTGTTCTGCCTCTAGGCTGACTTCTGCCTCGGCCTCTTTGACCCTACTTTCGACTCAGCTTCTGCTCAGCTTTCAGAGCCATCTGATAAGCATCTTCCATTGTTCAGATGGTCATCATGCTCATCTCATCCTGAATGTCATATCTCAGAACATTCATATACCTGGCAACCTTTTCATCATCACTTTCACGATGACCTGCTTTGATGTTCATCTTGTAGAACTCTTCAGTATACTCTTTCACTGACATCAACTTCTGTCTCAAATTCTGCATCCTTCGAAACAGAGTAATTTGGTAATCCTTGGGAATGAATTTCGCTTTCATATTCGTGACCATTCTATCCCAACTCTTGATTTTATGCTTGCCTTTGCAGCATCTGTTAACTTGTAGTTCATCCCACCATAATGTTGCATGTCCTTTAAGTCTTGTGACAACATGTTTGACCTTTTTGTCTTCCTCAACATATTCATAGCCAAAATACATGTCCATATCTCTAATCCAATCTAGAAGCTCTTCAACATCCAGGTTTCCCTCATATACTTGAATGTCCATTTTTTCCCTGGCACCCATCCTTGCAACAGCCCTGAGTAGGCATTCATTTGCTGCATCTTCTGTTGCAACTTCTTCTCCTTCATGTCCAACTTCATTTTCACTTTCTGAATCACTGATATCTCCAACACCGACTGTGCGCCCCTGTGCTAATTCCATGGCATCCAACCTAGCACACATTTCACGCATCTCTCTTGCCTTTGTCGGCTCAGGTAATTGCCTGCCCCTCCTTCTTGGCATTTCCCTTTCCTCTAGTGGATCAGGTGTTTGCCTGTCTCTTCTTCTCGGTGACATGGCTGAAAATCTTTCTTTTCCCTGCTATAGAAAGCAAATAAATTTTCCTATGCTCTGATACCAAACTTGTCGCAGACCCCCTACTCCAGACCCACAGGTCGGGATCCACACAATATCGTTTCCTTTCAACCCGAGAGCTCGACTGACTCCCCTATTTCCCTTTCGATAACCTACCCACAACAACACCTCGAGGAAATTCCTATTTTATTTTGGGATATCGAACTTCACGATTTCGTGAATCCTGTGGTCGAGCACCTTACCTCTTAGACCTCCGAAACCTGAAATATGTAAACACTTGACCCTTCTTGATGTCAATTTCAGCTTTTCTCCTTTTGCGATTTCGGGAGTTGCGATGTCGTGCAACTCTACTCTCAACTCCTGGAGTCCCGAAACCCGAATTTCTGATTTGCCGAAATTTCGAATGTCCCGACCTTCCCTTCCTCTTCACTTCTTCAAGGTTTCAAAACACTGAAATGCGCTTTCACTATGCCTTCGGGATTCCTGAACCTCTAAATCCCAAGATTCTGAAACTCTAAGGTTCCGCTTCCAAGGAGATCAACGGCTGTGAACTCTCCCTTGACCCAATGGTCAGTGCAATTTCAAGTACCGAGATTTCAATATGCTAACAGTTGAATTCTCTGTCCGCTCCACCTTCTGATCTCCGAAGTCCCAAAATACCAAAATGGTACTTCTCCTTGGTATTTTCCACAAACCTCGACAAGAATCCTTTCAGACTTCGGGTACTTGATGTGTCAAGACCCAAGCTTGCAACTCGGACTTTCAAAGTCTGAAACTTTGAAATAGTCTGACGGCCCCATAAATCTTGATCAACGATTGACATTAATATAGGCTATCCAAAGGATGGCTCTGTCCTAACTGTTATCCCTCTCACAGCTTCTACGAATCCAACGATCCCGACTGTTTCGGGATTCTCCTCAAATAATTTCGACCGTCCAAATTTCTTCTTCAAAGAACTTCGCTCTGAGTCAGCTCAGTAATCCTCTTCATTATGATTTGGCCTTTGCATCATGACCAAAACCCCTCTTCTGTTCTTCAACACCTTGAAGGTGTGAACATTCCTGGGCTTCCTTTCACTAACTCAAATCTCTTATGAGATTTCTACATGCACTCCTTGCGACACTCTTCAAATACGTCTAAGTATTTGAATCCTTTGACTCTACGCAACTCCTTGCGACAACAATCTTCAAACCCTCTCTTTGGTTGATAAGTTATGAACTTCCAACCAACCTACGCACACCCTGTATGGATTTTGTGCCTGACTCGCACTTCTGCGGGAAATGAGAACAACGGTATCCCTCCTGAGCTTTTTAGAGATGAACTCTGAACCCGTCAGTGCACTCCTTGCGGACGCTCCACTGCACTCCTTGTAGGAACTTGGACTCAATAAGAGAAACAATTGAAACTCATTTCTTTACTCTCTCAGACTTCAAATACCCAACATGAAATCATACATACATAGCATAAAAGCAAATGTACAACAGAAAGAGTAAAACAACCATGAGCATAACATTCAGAATGTATACACAGAAAGAATTAGAACACCATGAGTCTGAATCAAAGCTTCNAGAAACAATTGAAACTCATTTCTTTACTCTCTTAGACTTCAAATACCCAACATGAAATCATACATACATAGCATAAAAGCAAATGTACAACAGAAAGAGTAAAACAACCATGAGCATAACATTCAGAATGTATACACAGAAAGAATTAGAACACCATGAGCCTGAATCAAAGCTTCATATATTAATCTCAGAACTTCTATACATGGGTTCTTCTACACAGCTCTCTGCTTCTTCTCCTCTATGCTCTATTCTCAATTGATAAGGTTGCTAATGTTACAAATGATACAAGATGAGGGTGTCTATAGTCAGTTTTCCCTCCTACGCTTTAAACTATCTAATCTGCATTTAAATCTACCTACTTACATTAATTGCCTATAAATGCCTCTACACCTTACAGATGAGAGAAACCGCTCAAGATCTATTTACAATATGGAAGTACACACTCTCTTAATTATTACATTAATGTTTCAAAACATTTCAAAAAATGTGCTTTGGTGCTTTCCAGCTGTCTTTCGTCTCTGTGCTTGCTTGCTGCTTGCGATACTCCTGCATCATTGTCTAAAGTCAATACACAACCTCAATGTTCCATCCTTCTTCTTGACAAAAAGTATTGGTGCTCCCCAATGTGAGACATTTGGGCATATGTACCCTTTCTTCAACAATTCTTCCAGCTTCATTTGTAATTCCTTTAATTTTGGAGTACTCATTCTATAAGATGCTTTTGATAATAGGGAATCTCCTGGTACTAAATCAATAGAGAAATCTATTTCCCTCTTTGGTGGAAATCCTGGTATTTCTTGGAATACATATTCAAACTCTTGCAATACCGAAAAATATTCAAGGCTTGTCCCTTTTATCTATTTTGGCTCCTTCACACGAGTTGCATAAAATTTCCATCCTTTCCTAAAACATCTCTTCAACTGCAAGGCTGAAATATCCCTTATAGAAATGGTTCATGAAATTCCTTTTGCAATAATCCTTTTTCCTTCTTCATAAATACATGTGAATGTATTTCTATGAAAATATAGGATAGCATGGTTCTTTTCCAACCAATCCATTCAAATGAGGATATCATATGATCTCAATTATAAAACATATATGTTATATATATATTTTATTATATATAAAACATATAACATATATTTGTTTTATATATAATAAAACATATAAATATAAGTTTTATTATATATAAAACATATATATGTTTTATGTTTTATATATAATAAAACATACAACATATGTTTTATAGGTTGTTTATGGTGCAAGGGACCTGGGCCAGGCCCGCGGGGGGGGCTGGCGTGATGCCCGACATCATGCCAACNGGTATGATGTTGAGATAAAAATTAGTACTCACTCCATTCATATCTATTGGACAACCTCTGACAATCTCATTGATCCTCCTTATTAGCCTCCAAGAGAAGAAGTCAGCCAAAAATAATAATATATATTGAACAGACAGATACCCAGAATGAGAATTCATCCCAGGAAGTTAGCCAGAATTAGTATAAATAAAGGAGGCCAGTTCTCATTCTGGCGGGCAATCTCAGAATTGCAGAGCAACACTTGTGCGCACTACAGTTGCCCAGTTTCTACGTAGGTTTGGAGGAGAGTTGTCGTTGCAGCTACTACAACTAGCAGTTACGCTTGGACTATCTCTTGGTTAGGGTTTGGACTATCTGATCAGCTCTTGTTGGTGCGCTATCCTTGGGGAAAGGTTCACTACCCTTTGTTTGGCTATCTAGCCTAGCGTTTGCTTCTGGAGTGATTCTCTTTCAAGGTTAAGGTGCTCGGAGGGTGGCTTCGGCGTATGGTTGGGTGACAATAGAGATATTGGCAATGGTAAAATGAGCACATACATTATATTCTAACAACTCTTTCACCATCGAAGGATGGTGGCCTAAGCTTCCTTAGCTCTCCTTGCAAGATTTCCAATTCATGCCTTATTCTTTGGTGCCTAACAAGAGACACTTATAGAATTCTTATGGAGTCTTAAAATGCATAAAATTTCCTTCCTGAATAAGGAAGTGAGTGATGTCTATGAATTCTACTAACACTTCTTGAATTACTAGCTCTTATGTAGTTATATATTCTTTCATGATGCATGCTTTATTCCTCTCGTCTTGAGTTTGATCCATTCTTTGTTTGCCTATGAAAATGATTTAGGCTTTGCATAATTTGAGAATTTATTTGATCCTCATGTTTATTTAAGTTCAATGTTAATATTGGCCTTTTGTCTTCCCCATGACCGTTCATTTACAACTTTTGTCCATATTCTCTTTCTAATGATGAGAGAACAAATATAGCAATCACATTTTGGATTTGTCTCTTAGTGTTGGTGGGCCATTATAGATTTTGGCTATAGTTCACCTCATATCATGAGGACTGGATTGGACATTAGGAGATTCGATTATCATAGGGTTCAAACTCCCTCTTCATTCATTTGAGTTCGATTATCTTCGTTGCTCCCCATTGTTAAGACAATTGTTGTTGTTGTTACTCTATTAACTTTGGTTGCAGATCACATTATGAGGATGTTGAGTTCATCTTCCCCTTGTCATTAGTACCTGACACCGTTCAACATGCAATAAATGAGTGACCTAAGAGTAACCTCAAAATAAACTATTAAAAACAAGCATTCAAACCCATATAACTGAAATATTAATTAATTGAAATTTTGTATATGCTTCACTGAACTCGATCCTTGGTTCCTATGCTCACGACTGATTTGTTGTGTTCCTCGGGGCTGTTGATAAGTTGTGATATCATAATCCTAAAAATTTATACAATTGGGGAGGAATTTCTCAAATCATATAACTAGGAAGTTGTATTTCTCGGAAAAACCTTTCCAACAGTATAAGGAATGCACAAAATGGGCATTTGAGTCAAACATTATGGCCAAAATACGAAATCCAATTTTGGTAGGGTCATGTCCCTATTTTGGAGTAGTTCATGGGAACCACTCCGGTGTAAAATTGAGCACCTTGAATGAAATATTATGGTGTAAACATGAGCACTTTAAATGAACTCCTCTGGTGTAAACTAGAGCACTTTGAACTAACTCTTCTAGCATAAACCTGTAATGTCCCCCACCTCTTAGAGAGGTGATGAGGAGACTCGGTGGCCTGGGCACCCCCACTAGGTCATAGTCTCACACTAAAGGGGGGAAAGTCAAGAAGTTAAAAGTTATATTTTTAAGTTGACTTTAGAAAGGAAAAGGATAAAGGAGTAAAAGATAACTCAACAGAAGAATAGAAGATTAACCCTGGGTGTTAACCTAACTCAACAGAGAATTAGAAGGAAAAGTATAAGTAAGAGGTTGGGGTGAACCTATAACTCATTCTGGTTTTG
>SNQJ01S0066809.1:0-12400 GCA_010110895.2 Picea sitchensis | reverse complement strand
GATGCATGATTGGTACATACTTGGTACATGGTTGGAGGCACTTGTTAGTAGTATTGTTGACACATGGTTTATGGATGATGTAGCATACTTGTCTAGGTATATTATTAGAAGCACATATTGATCTTGGTGATGATTATGAGTTGTTGTGTTATTCTTGGTTGATGCACATCTTGATTATATTGTACATATGGTTGAGATTTGTCTTGGTGATTGATCTTGGTGAGTAGATTTGATTTGGATGATAAGATTGATAAGATAGGTTGTTGTGATAGGTTGTTTGGATAGGTTATTGTGATAGCTTATTTGTATAGGTTTGGTGCATGGTTGATGCATTTGTTTATGGTACAGATTGAGGTACAATTCGATGTATGGTACATGTTAGCACAAGTTATTGGTACAGGTTGTTTGTTGCAGGTTGATTGATACAGGTTTATAGCAATATATCTCATAGTGATAGTGTGACAGTGGTTCCATCATTCTACTTATATTTCAAGGAGCTTGGACGGGGAAAAGATAGGTGGTTGTAGTCGGAGAACATTGGGGGTTGTAGCCTCCTTTTGGTTGTAGCTAGAGAATTGGGGAGTTTTATATTCCCTTAGGTTGTAGCCTAAGAAACTATAGGGTTGGAGCCTCCTTCCAGTTGCAGCTAGAAAACAAAGGAAGTTGGTGCTTCCAATGAATGTAATTCTTAAAGACATATAAGAAAAATAATTGTGGTTTTCTCCCGCTTTGGGTTTCCATGTAAAAACACTGGTGTACTTTATATGTGTATGATTGCTCATTTTTTCATTGTTTATTTACTTTGAAACTATTGGATGATAATTCTACATTGATTTAACACTTGCATTTTGTGGTTAAAAATGATTAAATTGCTTTATTACTGATTCACGCCCCCTCTCAGTAGTCCAACATATAATTGAGGCCGGTTCAAACACATTATAAAATAATATCAATAATAAACCCCACCAGGTTATCAGATGTCAGGAGGCGGACAAGGAAAAGTGTGTATGGTAAGTTATATGTCTGGGGGGGCGATGCATATATATTATAAACTTAACTTAATAAACCTTGGATATAATATAATAATACTAAACTCCATCGGAGTGTTTTGCATAGGGAAATACAAAAAGAGTTGGTGTGCTTGGAAATTTAGATCCTTGGGGTCGGTTCTTTATAATATAAAATAATAATTATAGACTCGAGTGATTTATAATTTAATTATTAATAAACCTCACTAAAGTATCGAGTATCGAGTGATGGAGATTAGAAGGTGCACGTGAATGTGTTATATGTCTAGGGTTCGGTGAAAATATATTATAAATTTATGTAATAAACCTCGGTGTGTTATTATTTAAAATATTACCCCAGTGCATTATTATTTAAAATATTGTTATTAATATTTCCACTGAATACCAGAGCTTGGGAATGGTAAAAAATCATGTTTGATATACCCAGGGGCCAGTTAATTAAAATATTAATATTAAACCCTATCTATATGTTTTGACCCCAAAGGAAAGAGGGAAAGTAAACTCTCGGTATTTACCAGGCCGATGAAATAGATTATGAAAAGATTTTAATGTGTGGGTTATTAAATAATGGGGATTAATTAACAATAGTGTGGATTAAATAAATAAAATCCTAAGGCATGGGATTATAATGTAATGTTGTTTACATTATTTTAATAAGATTATAAGGCGTGGAAGGTGCCAATCCACATGTGCCACGTGTCAAACCAGGTGGTGTGCCCAAATTGGGCCACGTATCTAAGGTGCCAGATAGACTATCGACATATCGCCTATCGGGAGTTTGTGATATAATGGTGTTGGAATGGGTCGATACTCGGTAGGCCGTTATCGGCATATTGAGTATCAGAAGAATGTAAGTCATGTGATTTTGAGCACGGAGGATCCAAGGGTTGATAGGTCGAGGGCCTCCGTGGGTGGATTATTACATGGGTGACATTTCATTAGCCACATTAGCATCCATGTATGTGCTAGATGGACCTCATATATGCCACGTGGGTGCCATGAGGGTGCCACATGGGAATGAGAGGTTTTTGGAAATAAGACATGAGAGTTTAGAAGACCATAAATTTTGATCCAAATCTTGGATTTGAGCATGGTTACAATCGTTGGAAAGTTCTCGACGAGCAGAAGACGATGGTGCCCTCAAAAAGAGGCTTCGAGATGGATAAGAAAAATAAAAACTTTAATACCCCTCCCCTTTAAGAGAACCTAAGGGGCAGGTAGGTTATAGTTAGTTTGTCAAATAGAAGCTCTCCTTTGGGAAGCAACTAACTATGGCTGTAATGATCATTGATTCTACCCCGAAAAAGTGCATTCAAAAACCATTCTCCTTGAACCATGTTGTAGATCATCTGATGATACTCATGTAATTGAATGTACAAATTATTGTTTGTTTTGTGTTTTGTGCTTTTGGTTGAGTTTTGAAAGATCATTCTTGAAGAGCCTTCTCATTATAACTCACAAAAATTCGTAGACTAGTGCATTGAATAACTTCATTGATAGTTTCATGGCTAGGCTCAGATGTGTTGATTGTGGAGATTGATCTTCATGATTCATAGGTCGTGTTTCAACCATGTTTGGATCCCATTTCGTGATGGGGGGGTATGGGGGGATTTCCCCTCCACATATGTCACCAGGGGCTCCAGGGAGGGTGACGAAATTCATTGGAGCCCTCGTTGGAGGGGGTTCATGGGCAGTGCCCTTAAAGAGAAAATTTTGGAAAAACTTCCTTGTAAAATATTGTAATTTCATAGTCAATCTAAATTTTTCATCATTAGGTTGTAGATATGACAATAAAAGTTATGTTAGGTTTTTTTTGCCTAGAATTAAACCCTCTTTTATGTATGAGGGAATTGTGTTGTGGTAGTGTAGTTTTTTGTGAAATTGTATTGTGACTAAGAGAGGAGTCAGTGAGAGAGTGAAGAGGAAGTTACAACGAATGAGTTTTAGGTTGTATCCTTTCATTTGATGGATAATAAAAGGAAGGACTGTTAATTTCTCCATGGACGTATCCCACATTGGGTGAACCACGTATATGTGTCTCTATTATATTGTGTATCTTCTGTGTTTTATTTCCACACCCGTTTTATATTATTTCTTTGTGATCCTCATTTTCTAACAAGATGTATCTAAAGAGAATGCTTGTAACCAAGTTTTAGCTCATCGATATTTGTTTTTGAGAATCAAGAGAGTGGATTTGTGATAAACAAGGCTATGAATAGTTGATGTGGTTCCTTCAACCAATTTTCCATCTTGGGCAAGCTGTAAAGTATTCCTCAATAGATATTTTTTCAACATATTAGGATAACCAGTTGTCCAATTATCGTCGTCGGAGTGAATTCTGCTGAAGCGAATGAATCTTCTAGTTGAACTTTTCAAAGAATTTATGCATAGGGTTTCCTCGTGAAGATGAATGAAAACCAACATTAATACAACCTTAGTTAAACAACAAATGAAAGAATTAAGTGAAAAGGAGAAATATTTATACAAAAAGAAACTAAGACTAAAGCAAGCCATGTTGAGAAACAACTAGTGTATTTTATTGAAGAAACCAAGAAAAGTCTAGATCTATGTTATATAAACAAAAACAAAAGAAAATATCTAAATTATATAGGAAGGAAGAAAATGAACTATGCTACTCCTATTCCTACTCTATTCTACTGTGGCTAAAAAAGGGCTAAGTAAAAGCATAGTGTCAGTGCATCCAATCGAGTAACTCCAAAACTGAAACCACATTTTTACCAAAAGTCAGTTGCATACATTAGAGTAGCAAGAGATAAAAGATAGGAAGGTTTTATTCAAGAAAATCTCCATCTAGCATGTTAAGTTTGGTAGTGTTGTGGTTCATGGGAAACGTAGACAGGTAGTATTCCTCCAACTAAAACTCAATTCCATCATAAAATTTGCAATGATTAGCATGGGGTTGTTCGAAGGAAATCAAAATTGAATGATATACTTGAGGAGACTCGTAAATGAAATTTGCATGAAATGTACCTTGTGAGAGAGTCTCGGAGTAGGTGGAATCATTCATTCCAGGAGTTGAAGTAAGACAATGGGCACCTTACATAACTATTAGTTGAAATTGGAGTGCCTCATTATCCTAGAAAATCCCCTCGGGATGACAGTTTACATAACTCATATGATGAGAGAAGAGATGATAGTTGTTAGTTTGAGGGGAACATTGAGAAAAAGATGATTCCATGACTTATTTTATGCTATCATTAAAAACATGTGGGGAGTGCGAGAGTGATGAGATAAAATTCAAGGATGAGTGATGTGTTTACTCTTGAGGATTAACATATGATTTTGGAGTTGATTGAGATGAAAATACTTCTTATATCAACTCAACATTTCTCATGTCTTGTATAGTGATGGATTGTTCATTTGATGTGACTTATTCATGAAAACCAAAAAAGTCATTATAATCTTCATACTTTTAATTTTGTGTTGTTAACATATGTGCATTGAGATAAAAAAAATTCAAATTGCACAAAATCAACAAATGATAGGTTAGTATTCACATTCAATTCTGAAATAGGAAAGTAGTCATCGAAAACAGGGTTATCAAGATCAAATTGTGATTCAACATGTTCTCCAAATGAAAAGGACTTATAACTTCGTTCATTCTGGATATAATTTCATGAAGAATGATTTCTTGATCGGTCAAATCTTGGAAATCTTTCTGTTCTAATTTATCATTCAGTGTTTTGTTGTAATATTAGTGTACTTGCTACACTAATTGATAAATAGGTGGGTGCTCATGTGAATGATTAGCATCAAATAGATTTGTATAAAGAGAATGAAGATATTTGGATTCTGAAAATGACGATATTTCTTCAATAGGAGATTAGTCACAGACCAAATTATGCTCATGATTTTCTGAAGGGGAGACAATATATGGTTCACGCTCCAGAACTAGGGGTTTTGATATTTTCGGTAAGAATTCCCCAATAGCTATTACAAATTGCTAGTCGGAGATAATGTACCCCATATCCTTCATGGTTAGATCTCAATCTTGTGAATGAGAGATGGTTTGAGTTCCCATATCGTACCCTTCAGGAATAGAAACGAGGTATGAAAACCAATCCAAGATTTCTTGGTATGAGGGTTTTTCACTTTAAGGAAATATGCAATAAATATGCATGACTCTTTGAAATAAATAATCCCTAGATTCATTTTCGAGCCTACGTATTTATGTGAGTTCATTAAATATTTCATCATAAACATAATATACATGAGAAACATTGGATATTTCCATGAATTTTCTCAAGCTATGAATTGATATCATTGGAAATGTATTGAACCAAGATTTAATCCACCCTTCAAATATGAGGATAAACAATCGACGATTTTCATTGTCCCGAAAAATATTAAGATTATTTCAAGTGATGTTAAACAGATTGAGATGTGTGAATGCAAAGACAGGCCCTTCACCATTGACTTTTGGGTTTGACAAGAGATAAATTGTCTTGGTTGAGATGTACCCAGTGGGTCTCAAGAGACTCAAAGGATCATCCCATGTAGAGATATGGAGAGGAGCCATGGGATGGTTAAAATTTAAGTTAAATTACTCCACATGGGAAGGATTGTCATCTGGCCCTCCTTCTAGTGCCAATTATGTTGACGTGAGAAAAATCACCTTTTGTCAATAGCAGGGGTTACCCTTGATAAGAAGTCCCAAAAAAAAATATCACCATTTGGAATAGGGAATCCATAGGGATTATGGCCCGACATCTATTTCTAGTTTTGGTTTTACTGGTTGTGACTAGGTCCATCGATGAAGGTTTCCTAAGCTAAAGAATGGAATGCAGCTAATGTATTATGCATGCATCCCGATGCGACTAAAGTAACCAAAAAGTAAACATAGAACCAACCATGCTCCTGCCAATGGCCCGAGAAATAGTTCACATAAAGAAAAGACAAGAATATGAATAAATAATTGCAAATGCATAATACTCTAGCATTTAAAAAATCATGTATGGATCCATGCCCATGAATTTAGACAAACATCCCCAAAGAACAGAAATAAGAATGCATCCATCATATATAAGACTAGTATGTAATATGAAATACATCCTTACACAACCCGATTTTTTATAAAAACACAAAGGAATAGTCCAAAAGATGTCCAACATGAGAATCAAAGATCTTCAGAAAATATCTTGGCCAAACCGGCTTCTCCTCATTAACAGTTTCAGTAATAGTACATGATAACTCAAAGGAAGGCTCCTCACTTTTAGTAAACACAGTATACTTCCTTGAAATATTTCTTGATTCTATACAATTCTTTAAGGACCAAAAATCCCTCTTCTTGGATACAATCCTCGTATTTATTTAAGTTCAATGTGACTCTTAGACTTTCACCTTCCCCATGACCGTTGATTTACAAACCTTTTCCCTCATTCTCTTTGTAATGATGAGAGAAAAAAAATAATAGGTACATTTAGGATTTGTGTCTTAGTGTTGGTGGGCTATCATAGATTTCGGCTATTGTGCACCTCATCCACCATGAGGACTGGCTTGAACATTGGGAGATTCAATCATGATAGGGTTCAAAGTCCCTCTTTAGTCATTTGAGTTTGATTCTCTTCATTGCTCCCCACTATTGTGACAATTGTTGTTGTTGTTTCTCTATTGTCTTTAGTTGTAGATTGCATTGTGAGGATGTTGAGTACGACCTCCCCTTGGCATTGGTACCTACCACCATTGAACATGCAACAAATGAGTGACCTTAGAGCAACCTCAAAATAAACTAGTAAAACCAAGCATTAGAACCCACAAAACTGAAATATTAATTAATTTAAATTTTTTATAAGCTTCCATGAATTCAATCCCTGGTTCCTTTGATCACAGTTGATGTGTTTTGTTCCCTGAGTCCATTGACAAGGTTCCATATCGTAATCCTAAAAATTCATACAATTGGTGAGGTATTTCTCAAATCATATAATTGGAAAGTTGTATATGTTGGAAATACCTTTCTAATGGTCTAAAGAACATACAAAATAGGAATCCGATTCAAAAGTATTATGGACAAAATATGAAAGATAGTTTTGGTAGGGTCTTGTCCATGTTTCAGAGTAGTTTGTATCATATTACTTTGAACAAACTCTTCCGGTGTAAACCAGAGCACTTTTAACAAACTCCTACAGTGTAAATCGAAGAAATTTTAATGAACTCTTCCAATGTAAATTGAAGCACTATGAATGAATTCTTCTGGTGTAAACCATAGCACTTTAAATGAACTCCTCTTGTGTAAACTGGAGCACTTTAAAAAAAATCCTACGGTGTATACCGGAGCACTTTAAACAAACTCCGCTGGTAATAAATTGTATCACTTTGAATGAACACCTCTCCTAATAATCTAGAGAACTTTGAATGAAATCCTTTGGTGTATACTGGACATTCTCCTATCATATTCTCCAGCATGTAGGAAGAAAAATCGAAAACTTTCCAAGTGTCATTTTATAGGAAAGAAACAACAAGAGCTTTGAGTTCAAAATTCCATACATTTCTTGTATGATGTCTGATTGAGGTGTCATTTTTTGCAACGCGGAGAGAACAAGGAGGGGATTCTAGTGAGATACCTTAAAAATTCATTCAAGTCTTTGAGTAGATTCACGTTTAATGAAGGTCAAAGTTAACGAGGTTTTCTTGACAAGAAACCCTTGGTGATTTCTCTAGCACTTTTGGACATTGAATTTCAATTAGGTTAGTGGAATTGGAATATTAATTATGTAATTCATACAGTTGACATGTTTCAGTGGTGATAAATACACTTTAAAGAGTGTCAAAAAATTACGTTCAAAGGTGTTTTTAAAGGAAGTATGGACCATGTTCTTGTTGTTGCTTCGCCTGAATCCAGTTCTGTCAGTTCCTGTGTCATATGTGTTGTACAGGCTTCCTAATGGGGGATGATTTATCTAGGTGGACTTCAGTGTCCACCCACCTCTTTAACTAACTCAACACAGGTCTCCATCTTGGCAGTTTTTTTTATCTACATTTTTTCAAGTCCTAAATTTTCAGGTCCATTTTGAGGCCTCGATGCATGTTTTTTGGGAATTTGGGGGCCTTGGGTTTCTATGGAATGCCCAGGCCTACCAACAATTGTACTTTTCAATTAGATTCTTCCAACAAGAAACTATGCATCCCAAAGGGAGATTGTATGCAAATGTTGCTCCCTAATAAATTCAGCTTATCAAATAGTCACCTCGAGGCCCACAATCCTTTTATTGCTTCATCTACTAGGGTTAGGGTTTTGAATATTTAGGTATTTTTCCTCGTAGGTTTTAGTAATTTATTCTTAAAGGCCATTTTGACCTCTTGTAATGGCTACTTGCAAATGAGCATAGCCAACACCTCTCTCTTCATACATTATCTACCACCATTCTAACTAGTTTGTATTTCTTCTCATTTCATAGTATTTTCCTGTCATTTATTAATAGAATTTAGTTCTCATTGTATTATTATTGTCCTTGCAATAGTTTTGTGTGTGCATTTCCTTTCATATTCCTTCCTTTCATTTCATTCTCTATATAATTCAATTATGAAACAATACTTAAAATAGCATAATAAATCAGAGTACACACCATGTACACAAATGTGAGTGCGGAGCACAAATTCAATATAGATAAGATACAAAAGTTACATATTAACTCCCTAAATAATAGGAGAAACTCCTCCAAATACCCCAATACTTTCATACATCCAAATCACGCGTTCTTTCAATAGTGACTACATGATCTCTGTATATACCTATTCACAAAATGCACATGTGCCTCCTTTATTAGGTTTACCACTATTACATATACATTTATCCCATTATAAATAAATTTATCCCCATATTTCCCCCTTATGGTCGTATCATAATACCAAATTTTGTGCATCAAATTCTTAATATAACATAATAAATCAGATTACACACCATGTACGCCAAATGTGAGCATACCAAGATAGATAATAGAGATGATTTTACATAATAAATCCTTAAATAATAGGAGAACCTCCTACAAATATCACAATCCATTCATACATCTAAATCACCTCAATTGGACATCCCAATCAAAAGTTATGATAATTTTAAATTAAGATACCTTTTAAAAAACCTAATTTGGAGGCTATCTTGCTAGATAACCTTTCTCTTGATGTATATATGAAAATTCAACACTTCCAAATATTAAATTTCATCTTGTATTGTTGTTACACACCAAAATGTCGCACTTGAGTTACGACACCCTAAGTGTCTCAAGTGTCACAAAGTGATGTATGAACCTCAGTAAGTGTCGCATGCACTATCACAAGTATTGTATGCACCTTCCCAAGTGTCGCATTCACTTTGTGAGGTGTCACCACCCCTTGACACCATTAAAGCAGTTGTTCATGACCCCTAAGTCATATGGGAGGAAGAAAACCATCATTTCTAGTTCAAAACACACCTTTTTCCTCGAAAAAATCGACCTTTTTAGGAATTTATTAACGGTGGAGCCCCCTTGGCCATGTGTAGGGAGTGTCATCACTCCCATGCCCATGTATGGGGAGCACAAAATTTGGTGAATGGTGCCCTATCTCTCACTTAGGGGGATGCGCCATTCTTGTTGAGGATAAATGGGGGTCTCCTCCACCTTAATGTAAGGGCCAGTTGTCTCAGATCGGGTTGCTTATGTTCGACCCTTATGCTTTGGCTTCATCCCAGGATCAGATCCCAAGCTCAAGGAGCCATATCCTCAACCATATCCCTCATTATATCATTGTTGTTGTGCCTCTCAAGCCTGTATATTGAGGGATTTTCAAGGTGGAGAAAGAATAGAGGTATCAAACCTTTGATCCTGGAGGTAATCAATCAAAGTATCATCATTTTGATATTGGTAGATTCGTGCAAGGAATTGATGAGGAGAGATTGATGAGGCTACAAATACAACAATCCTGGTATGTAAGTATTCTCTTTGGGTTCTCATTTGAATATAATTGGCCTATTTCCTTCAAGCTTCTGTATTATTGCATGTGCTTGTTTATTATTCCTTTAATGTTCATAGATGAATTTGTTTGACCTAATCAACTAGAGTAGGAGATATTCATTTCTCTTTGATTCCTATTGCAGGTATCAAGTTGCACGGGGAGTTTGTAGATCAAGCTCATAGATTGGAAGCAACAAGGAAAAAATTTGAAACAAGTTACATCATGCCCTTTCTCCCTCTCTCTTTATGATTGGTTAAAATAAGTTCAAAGGGATGTTAGTTTCCACTTGTAGTGTTTTGTTCTTGGTATAGGGGTTTGGTAATCCAAAGGAGATTTCATCTATCCACAGACGAAACATTCTATAATAGAAATTAGTGACTCCACTGGGGAGGAACTTTGAATAATATTTCCTTCGATCATCTTAATCATTTTCCTATCATTAGATATTTGTTTATGCTTGAATATGATATACTTCCCCTTCTCTCTTCCTCATTGAAGATATCACAAAGTCATTGATTGGATTTTTTTAGTTTTTATTCTTTTTGAGAAATTTTCTAAACTTTTCAGAAGGGTGGCACTCCCCTAGAGTTAGCACCATGGCGCCACTATCATACCGACACTCCCTAGTATCTCTATAGGGAGTGACACTCCACTCTGTATGCTTGAGAACAGGGGTGCTAGTCCCCTTGTTTTGTCCTTTTTTCTTCCTTCTACTTGCTCTTTCTTAGCCTGATCTTGAGGGGATTTTTTCTGAGAGACTCCTGATTGTCTTTGAATTTGTTTGGATTGAGGATATTGGTTCACCTTGATTTAAAACCTCTTCTACATTGAAATATTGGTTCACCTTCATTTTCACTAGTTTGGTCTTTGTCTCATGATCTTTCGATTATCTGATTGATTGGAAGAGTGCAAAGATTTGATTTGTCTTGAGTTTTTGTTCAATCTTATTTAGAACATATTATTCTTTTGAATGATTGAGATTATTTTTCTTGCCACAACCTAGCTTGAATACTTATTTCATGATGTTCATATTTAAGGATTGTTGAGTGATTTCCTCTTCCTCTTTTTCATTGTTTGCGTTCTTTGAGTCTTGTCACTTTTTTGAGTGCATTTCTTGTTCGATCTTTTTTCTTCGGATTCCTTTGTATTTTCATAGGATTATTGCATTGAAAGTAAGGAAGTGTAAAGAAATTTCATTTGATTTAGGTCCATTGCATTTATAATCAAACGAACTGAAATTGATTGCATTCAAAGTCTTGGGTGGTAAACTACATTAGGTTTATGCATTTGGGAATTGAAAAAGACTCTTCTCCTTTTCATAGGTAGATTTCATCGAATAGAAGCCTTTGAATCTCATTATGTTGCAGTCTTTTGGATTTGAATTCACAATCATCATCAGTTTCATTTCCATACCCTTGATTAAACAACAGCCTAATAATCAAACCGCTAATTCAAATCTATCTAGAATTTTTTCTTTCTAGGCCTCTACAAACCAACATTAGCTTAAGTGTAGGGATTTGGAATAGGTGCGAAGAATAATTTTCTAAAGACATAAACAAACATAGAATCCTTCTATAGGGATATTATATCCAATTTTCGTATAAGAATATCTGGGACTCCCCTCTCACATAGGGGTTAAACACGAGGGCAGGTGCGAGAGAGCAGTGGAGATTACCCCTCTGAGGCTTAACCAATTGTAGAGGAACGATCGTATACTGGGGGTTATTTCTGAGAATCGGTTGTTTTCATTTGGTCTCAGATCTTCGTGTATCCTAAATCCATTTGAGGTCCTCTAGAGTCTACCGGTCCTCTTATCTTCAGTTCTATTGAAGATATTCGGACTTTGATATCTTTCCCATATGTTCAATCCTGACTATCGATTGTATTCGCACGAAGGCTGACTAAGAGTTGGTAACCTTTGTGGCCTTTTTATTTAGGTTTCATACAAAAGGTGACAGCGAAGAGGAGTCTTTGTTGTACCTGGCTCAGATGTTGGTCAAACTCACTCGGGCTCCTTGGAGGGTAACCCATGGATAGACCATGAGGGAACTTGCAACAAGGTGTATGTTCATTAATAAGGTCACCAACGGAACTGATCCACCCACCCTATCCCATCCCCTTCTCAATTTGATCCTATGATGTTGGATTTCACCACCAACTAGCACTTCACTGTGAAAAGGTTTGTTTGTTTGGTTTTCTTCTTAGATGTTTTAGTGTGTTGGTTTTTTTCCCTAGAAAACCTTAGGGTTGAGTATGCGTCTATGGTGTCAGTTCGTAGAACTACCAACGAAGGGACTGTTGGAAATATGGCTACAACAGAGATGACGCAGATGATCAAGGTTGTCATTGATGGCAATCGATTGTTTATGAAGAACAGATGCTGAAACATGCTGCAACACAAATGCAAACACAGACGCTGAAAA
>SNQJ01S0066808.1:19542-51364 GCA_010110895.2 Picea sitchensis | reverse complement strand
TATTAGTATCCAGTATATCCATTTTTTAAAAATGGTTTAAGATATACCTAATAAATATGTATCTTAAAATTCTTTTTATCATATAAAAATCTTTCTATTTAATGAAACTGTACTTATTTATTAAATTGATGTATCCAGTATATTGATTTTTAAATTTTTTTATCCAGTATATCCATTTTTAAAAAATGGTTTAAGATATATCTAATAAATATGTATCTTAAATTCTTTTTATCATATAAAAATCTTCTTATTTAATAAAACTGTACTTATTTATTAAATTGATGTAATAATTTTATGTTAAACATTTAAATTGAATATTTATTAAAAAAAATATTAAAAGATAAAAGAAAGAAAAGAAAGATATTAATAATATTAAGAATGTTATATATTTATTTAAATTACTAATGGGTTACAAGGGTCTTCTTATATGGGCACTCTATACATCCTCTCTCTATTATAATCAGAAATTACAGCAGATGTCTTTGCATATGGGCACTCTTATTGGAGCACTCTATACATCTTCTCTTTCTGTTATGATCACAGATTATAGCAGATGCATTAGATCGTCATACATGATATGAAACTAGTAGAAGCCTCAATCTAATGCAAATGATATGTAGAAAGAACAAAATAAAACACATAACACAATCAAAAAATTATACATGACATAAAACAAAATAAAATAAAAACTGAAAATAACTTTTAATATAATTATTGTTTTATAAAAAAAATTATAAAATAATATCATCTTGATCTAATTTGAATAATGCTAAATCTAACTTTGCATTTTATAAAAAGTTAATATTTTTATGATAATTGCAAAACAAGTTTCCATCTAAATCTAACTTTGCATTTTATAAAAAGTTAATATTTTTTTATGATAATTGCAAAACAAGTTTCCATCTGAAAATACCTCAAGCTAGTCCTTAAACAAGTTGCCAACAAAAAAATAGTGACTGTAAAAACCTGAATCCGCAATAGCGAAATAATCATTCTCAAGCAGAGATTAAAAAAAATTGTAATATCATAAACTCGAAAAATTCTAAAACCAAAAGTGTAAGAAAGAGTTTCGTACCTCTAGCTTGATACTTCGAAGAAGACAAAGAGATGTGATGGCATCCACATCGGCATGGCCATTGACAGCAATATTGGGCTCTGCCAAAAGTATCAGGTTGAGAAGATAAGAGCTATGGCAGCAATATAATAAACGACAGGTGAAATATATATATCATATATTTAATAAAGGGAAAATAGTGTGGCCAGGCAGCAGCAAATTCAATGTATCAATTTCAAAGCATCGTATAGCCTCGGCCAAGAACTAAATAATTCGACCAAAAATAAGTAGCGTGGAGCAGGAATGACCTCTCAACTGCGCAGAAAATGAATTCACAAGGCAAGGCCGGACATGGAGTTCTTTGTTATACGTAATTTTGAGTAATTCCTAAATATCTTCTCACATGGAAAATTCATTATGTTCTTAAACTCCTCAGTCAGTGTTGGTTAAGAATTACTGTTTCATATTTAAATATAATTATTTAAAAAAAATCCAACAAAAATATGAAAAACTGGTAAAATATAAAAAATAAACTATCTCTAAAATACCTTTCTTCGTTTTTAAATATTAATTTAAAGCGAGCAATAAATGGTATAAATCATTGAAACAAGGAAAGGGAAGTAGTACAAACCTGGCAAATATTGTGAAAATATTGAACGGAATTCCTTCCTTTGGGTTATGTCCATATAGGGCCAAGCACTATCTAGTGGTGGAGGTGAAAGCCAAACAAAAAATAAAACTGATTACTATAAACTAGATATTCAGATCTGTTGTGCACTATACAAACAAAAATCGTCAATATTTACGGAAAAAAAAAACGATTACTATAAACTAGACGATGGAAATATTCAGATCTGCTCTGCACTATACAAACAAAAATCGTCTATACGATGGAAAATTCTGATGGAAATATTCAGATATGCTCTGCACTATACAAACAAAAATCGTCAATATTTACCTACTGAGAAACATGGAGTGATTCACAAAGTGCACTAATGTGAGAGGAGCAGACTCATGAAAGAGAGCAGAAAAACCAATTGAAAATGAAACACAAAGCCATTCAGGTCGCCTTTTACCTAGGGTTTTTAGAAATCCGTCTGATTCCTCGACATTCAGGGTTTTTAAAACTCCGTCTGATTCCTCGACATTCCAACCATTTTTATTGCCTTTTAGCTTTTGCAACGGTAATTTTTTATTTTTATTGCCTTTTAGCTTTTGCAACGGTAATTTTTCAATTTATATAATCTAACGGTTAAGAACCTTTCCCCACTGTCATCTTTTCTGCCGCCTTTTACCTAGGGTTTTTAAAACTCCATCTGATTCCTGGACATTCGAACTGTCATCATTTTTATTGCCTTTTAGCTTTTTTTCAATTTATATCATGTAATGGTTAAAAACGTTTCCATCTTGTGGAAGCACAACGGTCATCTTTTTTGGTTGGTACCATTAAATTTGAAATTCCAAGGAAAGGATTTGTAAATATTGTTTAAATGGAAAGTTTGTTTAATCCAGTAATCTAAGTTTAATCTATCATTTTAGAATATTCATTCTATTTAAAGGTGTGGTCTCTTAGGACTTGTATATTTATGTATATCTTCAATTAATGATTAGAAGGTTTGTTTATTTTTTTTATTTTTTATTAGAATTTAAATTTTAGCTATCTTTAAATTGGATGTAAAGTGAAAGTGTGGGGCAAGTTGTAACTTTAGAAACTTCTTCCATTAAAAATGATGATTTTAATGGTTTAACTAGAAGTATCATATTTGATTGGAAAAATGTAAGATGATTAGCATTTAATCCATAAATTTCTAACACTAATGTTATATACACTACCTCATTTTGACACTTTGTTTAAATTTGAATACAAAATGAATCCAATACTTTTCCATCCACACTATTTTTTTCCTTTTTAGACATACTTCTTACATTAACATAAAATTATTTTTAATAGAGAAGATATACAATAGTAAACGGGTATGTAACAACTGCGTATGAACATCTTCCTTCCATAATTGACAAAGTATAGACAAAGAGCTAATGTCATTTTCAAGAAGATATTTGCACCAAATTTTCAAAAGAACAAATAGGGATGAAATCTTCAAGTAGAGTTACACACAATTGAGTGATGAGAGGACCAAATATTTGGAATCACCCAATAATACCTCTCTCCAATGCAAACTCTTGTAAAAAATGGTTGCATGCTCAGACTGAATGAACTCCTAATAAGACTTGGAAAAAGAACAATCCCATTCGAAAGTCTCCTTTTGACCAACCATGGCTTGGTAGGAAGACCCGTGTATATCAATAACCATTGAAACACTCAACGTTTGTACCTGAACTATATTAATGACACATTATGCAATCTCTTCATCCTACATCTCTTTGTGTCAATAGACACCCATCATGAATTAATAATAGAGTTGAGCTCATGCCAGTAATTAATAAGAGAGTACAACCTCCAAGAATCATATTGGGTGAAAGGGATCCCAAAGACCCACTCCTAATCAAACCAAAAATGTCAAGGAATGTCTATATTCATTTTGAATAGGTCCTCTTATGGAGTAAGAATCATAATCTCCACAATAATATGAGGTCCACAGAAGATAGGGAAAAGTCACGAGAAATGGATTACTAGTCCTTCTAAGATTCAGTATTGGCATTCTAGAAATCCCTGAGACAAAAAAAATATTCTTACTCATTATCCATCCTTAAAAGACAAGAATGTATGAAACACATGTGTCCTACACCTTCGAACTCAAAATTGATCTTGTAGCCAAATCCCATCCTTCCTTAATACATGATATTTTCCACAACACCAAGTTAGTTACAGGAGACAATATGTTGTGTAGTGAGAAGATGATGCCTCAACAATAATTTTGAAGGATATCGTCCCTCCGGACACTCGATCAACCATTTCAAAACTAATATGTTACCTTGAGTCACAATATCATTTAATCATATACCTCCCGCATCCTTAGGAATAATGGAAACATCCCAAGGTACCATAGGGAAGCTATAGGGTCCACCGTACTTGGCCCACATCTATGAACATAGATGCTACACCAATTTTTGGAATTGAGCCCTATTGGGAAGCCAATAAGATATATAATAAATATGCAAGGCTTGTATAATAATGTTCACAATAATCAATTTTCCAGAATATGGAAGGATTTTGTACATCTCCAAAAATATTTCACATTGTATATTCTCCAAATACCAATCCCACATAACCACTAAAGAAAGCACCACACCAAAGGGGATGTGATTTGGGAGCATCGCGGTCATCTTGGGGATGACAGAACGAAGGCAGTTGTGGTATGTGATAGAGCTATTATGAAAAAGATTGGTTTTTGTAGGCTATATAATGTGATAGGCTACATGAAGTGACAACAATGTTGTAGATGCAAATTGTGGTAGTACAACAAATGGGGTGTTGCTACACGACAAACATATTTCTACAGAATAAGTAGAAGACAAGTACATGGAAGGAGAATGAAAATTGTTACAAAGGGAAATAAAGCATTGATGAAGAGTGTGTTGTTGGTGGAAGTTGGAAGGTCGCATGAAGGTGAAGAGTCACCCAGAAAAGGATGAATATGAAGCTGGAATATGAAAGGGTGTGAGGAGTCCGATGGGGAAACTGAAGTGAACATTTTCTGAAGGAATAAAACATAGCATCAAAGAGCTCACTAGGGGATCTTGCAGAGGTTGTAAGAGGACAAGTCACGAGAGACAATGAGAGAAAGAAGTAATTGACGCTTACATGGACTTTGACCTAGAAATGCAATGAAGATTTTTGGATCATGTACGGCCATAAAGACGATGCATTGTATTGTATGGAAATGAATAAAAGAATTAAATTTTTCTCTATTGAATCATGTGTGGTTGGGTGGATGAGTTTGTGTTAGATTGTTGTATTATTTGCATGTTTGATGAAATTACATTTCCTTTCCTAGATAACTATACACATGTGAGTGATGCTTATCCAAGTCGAGAATAGTCCTTTTATGATATTGTTTTGTAGGTGGCATGGTTCTATAGAATACCATTCTTGATTTGTGATCATCTGCATGTGGGTGTGTGTATGATAGAGACCATGCACTTGCACTAATGATTCTATATATGTGTGCACGGATCTTTTTTTGTGTGAACTAACCTTGGTCGCAAGAGGAAGGATACAATATTGTGGAATATCTTAGTGTATGATGATAGTGAGGGAGAATTTCTATTTGGGTATGATACGGATTGAAAAGAGTTTTATTTGATGACAGAAGAATGTTCACATATGAGAGAGACCATGCACTTGGACTGATTATTCTATATATGTGTGTGAGGATCTTTGTTTTTGTGAACTAACCTTGGTCACAAGAGGAAGGATATCTCATTGTATGATGATATTAAGGGATAATTTTTGTTTGTGTATGAGACTGAGTGAAAAGAGTTTTATTCGATGACAGAAGAATTTTCACGTCCCATAGATGTGAGAGATCTGCATACAAAAATATGTTCCTAGTTTAGAAATTCACCATTGGTTCAGGATGGTGTGGCACAGTCGAAGGGTAATGTTGCGTTGAAGGTACCATAGAGGGTTGTGAATATAAACTACTATGGAATATATGATATTGTTGGTTTCTTTAAATTCTTCTTGGGTTGACCCAGGTTCTACTCTCAAACAGGTTTCCAACAAAACCCTCAAAAACTGTCGGCCCACCTGGTAATATAGAAGGAAACGCTACGCACAAGATGAACAGTGCAGTGTCACCTGAGATAGATTTTAAGGGGACTGCAATACTCATGTGTTTGTTGTATAGGAATGAGTGGGTATTGGGATTGGGTTCTTTCTTCCTTATGCATTATCCTTGTTAATCATTCAAATACTTCTATGATTTATTTGTGTTTAAACTTATTCATGCATGATGATAAAGCTACTTTAAACATTCATTCTTAAGATAATGATCAAAATAAAGTAAAGAATCCATTAACCATAACACAACACACAAGGTTTACCATGGTTCACCCCCTCCTAGGGCTACGTCCACAAAGATCTGGCTTATCTGCTCTTTGATTTCTTCTGCTGCAAAATCTTGCACTGTGTGCATTACATCTTCGATAATACAATCAATATTGAGGGTAAGAACCCTTTGTGAGGATGACTATATCACACAAGGCTCCTCATATTGTGACCTAACCCTCAAATACTACCTTACTCAACTCTTCTACAAGACTTATTACAATCATCAACAACCCACAAACTCATAATAATCAATTCTCTCTATCCTCACCTCACATCCCTCTTGACATCTCTTCAACTAATCTATATCTCCTCCCTCTCTAGACCTCATAGGTCCTTATTTATACTACTTTATGGCTTATAGTTGTTACAATATTATCAAAAACCCTAACCCTATCATGGTTAGGCTTGTCTGCTTGTGTTCCACTTTGTTTTTCCTCCTGCATGTTGTTTTTCCTTCTTTTTCTACATGTTGCTTTCTTGCCACCTGTTGCGCACACTCCAAAATTTGGTCTTCATTTCCAAAAATAGGTCTTTCCCGAAACATATATTTCTCCAAAAATAGGCATGCACCTAAAATAGACTTCCTTCTCAAAATAGGCCTCCGCCCAAAATTGACTTCCTTCTCAAAATAGGTCTGTGCCCAACAGGCCCCCAACACTGACATGTGGCTCGTCCCGAGCCACTCAAGTAGTGCACGCTCCCGATATAGACTTTTGCAAACCGTGGAACTTCTCTACTATTTGCTTTCCTTTTTCCCTCATCTACGCAGCTTTGTCTGTGAGCGCCTCGATTATTTGTGTTGTTATCTCTTCCTGTATTATTGTTGCACCCTCTAAATGTTCATGTGCCATGCTCATCTTCTCTTCCTCTAGCTGCGCAATCATTTGTGTTTCCTGTTCTTTGAGGGGTTACAATTGGGCCTTTCTTTCTTGCTTATTCGTCTACGTTGTCTTTAACTATGTCTGCAGAGTCTTCATTTCTTGGGTGCCCTTCAAGTGCTCTGTAATATTCATTGTTTTATGTCGTTGATTTAACTCTTGTATGGAAGCATTGATTTTATCCTCTTGTTGGTCCAACTATTGGACCTTTTCATCCTCCTCTAAAACGGTCCAAATCTACACAGTTTTATCGAACAACTATGTGATTCCCTCACTTCTTTTTCCATCTACGCTATCTGGAGTGAAAATTATTTTTCTCTTTGTTCTAAAACCTCAGGAGGAGTCGTAGGATTAAACTTTATTTTAGCTCCTCAATTTCCTTCCTATATCCCTCGATCATTTGTGAAATAATTTTTATATTTTCTTATGCACTCCTCTCTGGTGCCTTCATGTTGCCTGGGATGTGGTTGTATACTGTTGTTAGCACTTGCTCTAGATTATCAACGCATTCTTTCTCCTTCTCTTTCTCTGAGTTTAGTGGGTCGGAGGTGATTTGTAACATTTCAGTGACTCCCCTATCCATTCTCTTTCTTTGAGGTCTCTTGATCCATTTTGATTATTTGGAAAGTGATTGTGAATGTATCCATGCCCTGTACTACCAAACAAACTGTCTCCTCTCCTTCTTTCTGCACATGGGGTCATTATGTCTTTTCATGTCGTTGAGTTGTGGTATGTGGTATTGTTTGACTCTATAATTGTTGTAGAGTTTCATGGACTTGCAAGAGTTTGGTCATGATCTCTTCTCTTTGTGCCTCTGCAACATGCACCACCTATTCCCCTCTATATTGGACCTTGTCTGCGACGAATTCAACATCATCCTCTATGAGGGTGATGACTGGTTCTTTCATGGTATACTTCCTCTTTTTGCGCATCTCTTCTACCTGTGTTGTCTTCCTTTTCATCTGTGAGGGTTGTGCCCCACTCGTTGTACCATGTACCCTTTCT
Organism: Picea sitchensis; assembly: GCA_010110895.2. Taxonomy (NCBI): domain Eukaryota; kingdom Viridiplantae; phylum Streptophyta; class Pinopsida; order Pinales; family Pinaceae; genus Picea; species Picea sitchensis. The sequence continues at coordinate 43,413 of SNQJ01S0066808.1, read as the reverse complement.
TCACCAACTTGTGATGTGTCCCCCTTTCCAACATCCTATTGGCTAGCTTTCCCAGTCATTTTTGTTGTCCTCCTTGGTCTTTTGGGCATTGAACTGCTTCCTGATGGTTGATTTTGCGCTGCATCCTTTCTAGTTTTATCGGATGGGTTGTTTGTTTTTGTTGAGGAACCTGCTTCAACCTTTTCCTTGGGCTTGGTGGATTGTGTTATGGTTGGTTTTGTTGTTGGTTTTTCTACTGGAATCTTCCACTATGTTATCCAGTCTCTGATTGTCCAGTCAAATTCTTCCTTTGTGATGCAATATTGCATCTCCATCCATGTCTTCTTTGGATCCCTTGTGGCCTAGATCCACATGTGATGCTTGGATTCCTTGAACTTGATTATCCCTTCAATTTCTTGGACTACCTCCACAGGAATGTGCCACACATTGGTTGTGTGTTGTTGTATTTCTTCAAACAACATCGCAATCATTGTGTTTTTTCATGTTGATTTTTATTGTCCTTATCCTACCAAAGGGACTCATATCTAGCCGCATAACACTTTCCTTTCCTATCGAGGAAGGATGAAAAATTTGGCTCCTGCCACTTGCCCAAGGCTATAAGAATGATGAACCAAGAGTAATGGAACTCAGTTCCATTATCCTGTACATCTCTACAATCAACCAAAAATTGGTTCAGGAGGTATGGTGCCCAAATGATCACTCCTTTCATGCACTGTGATGACTCCTGCTAGAGTTTCTTCTTTCCTGCATTTCCGCAGCATATTGCAATCCATAATCTTGTTGGAGAACCTTGTTGCATTGTCATTAATTTCTTTGAGCATAATGCCCTTGTTTCCCCTGCTGATGCCAAATTGTTCTTTTATTAGCTCGTTGATTTCCTTCTCGCACACCTTGTTGTCCAAGTAATCCTCTGGTTGTGTGTCGACTGTAGGTAATCCTATAATCTTGGTGATCAATTCCACATCCAACTATATTGGCCTATCCATACAAAGGATGTCGCCATGTACCTGGGATAATAATTTTTTGATGCAGAGCCCAATGTTTTTACTGCACCTAAAGTGCGGTATATCCAGGAGCTTCATTATTCTGGAGTTGTACAACCCTGTTACCCATTGCGTGAGCTCCATTATAGGTTTTCTTAGGGGTCCAATTTCCTCTATGTTTTCTAAGTAGGTTTCTTCAGACAAATATAGGAATTTGGTCGCATTGCAGACATAATGGTATGAGTATTTCAGTTTAGGTACTTTTCCCAGCATGTCATCCACAGTGACCACTGCGTCTGGGAGATATGGAAGTGTAATATTCGTAGCATATTTCACCTTTCCTCTCTATTAGACAATATATGGGCCTGCCTCTGTTGTTTCTTTGTCATCTTCCTGCCTCCTGGAGTCTGGGCAGTTGGTGACGTTCTCGACCATCACCTCCTCTTGGTCATGGCCCTCTTGTTGACCCGTCGTTTCATTAGGTTTAGCAGGTGTTTCAAGGTTAGGGTTTGAAATATCATTTCGGGTCTTGGAACTCTTCCCTACTTCCCCTTGTGTTGTTATTGATGTTTCCTCCTCAACCTGTGTTGGGTTGATTGACTCTATGTCTGAAGTAGTGACATCTTCAAGCTCGACAACATTCTTGGGCGCCCTCATCCTTTCTTTCTGCCTTTGGCCCTGTCGAGTAATCCGTACGTACTAGCATGGGGTTCCAAACTATGGTGGTGCCATATTTTATCCAATTACCTCACTCACTCTCTTCTTCACATATTTATATCTAGGGAATGCACTTGTATAATGCTCTGTGATAAAAAATCACTAAGTGCCAAACTGATGCGTGATTTCTGCACTTTATAGACCCGGTCGTAATTGTTTTTCACTTTTTCCATGCATTTCTGCCAAGTTAAAATTTTCCTGCACATTATATTTATATGTTATCGCAGTAATTGTTGTCCGTGAATTGTTTTTTTTGCTTTCCTAATATCTACTATAGTACATTATATACATGACTTTCTTACTACACTGTAACTTTTAAGAGTTAGTAGGTCGACTATTCTTGTACAATTTCATTCGATTATCATTGATCATGCCTTTCAGTTCTATTCCTCCCAATTCCTTTAGTTGCAGAGATTCCCCATCTGTGACATTCTTTACTTCATATGGTCCTAGCCAATGCATTCCAAAATTACCAGGGTGTTGAAAATATTTGTTGTCATAGAGAAGAACTAGGTCTCCCTCCTTAAAGATTTTCATTTTAATATGTTTTTCATGGCAAGATTTGTCCCTTGATTTATGCACTTCTTGGTGAAATAATTCCACAATCATGTCCTCTTCCATTTCCATCAGTTGGGTTAGCCTCTCATGTACTGCACCTCTTTATTTCATGTTGGTAATTGTTTCTATGTACAGACTGGGTACCAGAAACTCTAATGGTGCCACTGCTTCTTGTTCATACACCAGTCTGAATGGTGTATTTCCTATTAAATTCTTACATGTGGTCCTATATGACCATAATACTTCTAGTGTTTTCAAGTCCCAATCATGCATGTTCACATTGCAGATCTTAGTCAATGCATTTTCCAAAATCTTTTTAAAATCTTCTACTCTCTCATTTTCCTAAGGATAATATGGTGTACTCTTCTGGTGATAAACTTTAAACTCCGCAGTCATAGCCCTGATGGTATTAGTAATAAAATGAGTTCCTTGGTCACTCATTAATATCCTCAGACATCCAAATCTGGTGATTACTTGCCCAAACAAGAAGGGTGTTGTTGTCTCTACGCTACAGTCTTTGACTGACACTACTTCTTCCCATCTCATTAAGTATTCGGTCACAATAATGATATACCTTGCTCGTGGTATTTTTTTTGGTGGATTAATAGGTCCAACAAATTCTATTATCCATTTTTCAAATACTTGCAGAGTCACTTGTGGTCTTATGGGATCTCATCCCTTTTGTTGGGTTTGCCAACCCTCTGACAAACATCACATTCTGGAAATATTCCTTGGCATATTTATGTATTGTTGGCCACCATAATCCTACGTGAAATACCTTCTATGTGGTGGTTTTTCCTGTATAGTGTCCTCAAGCTATACCTTCATGAGCTTCTACAAAAATTCTGGGTCGTTCATGTTCCAACACACACCTTCTCAAAATGTTATTTGTGCACATATTGTATAAATGACCTACAATGAGTTGATAGTCTGCAGCTCTGACTACCAGGTTTTTATTATGCACAGTGATAAAGTCATGTGGCACAACTCATGTACTTAATTATTCAATAATATCACTGAAGTATTCATCAACTACTTGTATTGAAAATAATTGTGCATCAGGGAAGTTGTCTTCCAAGTTAGTAGGTTCTTCTCCATTGGCTACCCTCGATAGGTGATCATGCCCTGCATTCAGTTTCCCTGGTTTGACTATCGCTTCAAAATTGAATTCTTGGAATAATAATAGCCATCTACATATCCTCCCCCCCCAACACTGGCTTGTTGAATAGATATTTGAGTGCAGAATGGCCTGTGAACATTTTAAAGTGTTTACCCAGTAAATAATGTCTAAATTTCTGAAGTGCATATACCATGGCTAGGCCTTCTCTTTTTGTGGTGTTGTAGTTATGCTCATATTATAACAACTTTCTTCTTACAAAGGCTATAGGATGGTCTATGTCCCCTACTCCTAGTTGCACCAAATTTCTCCAAGTGTTATAGTTGATGCATCTATGTGCACATGAAATGTCTTTTCCCAATTTGTAAATACTAATATAGGTGTTGTCACCATCTTTTCCTTCAGATTGTCCAATCCTTGTTTATATTCCTCATTCCCCTAAAATCGCATGTCCTTCTTTAATATTTTTTCCATTGGTGCAGTGATTTGCGCACACCCCTTTATAAGCTTCTTGTAATAGCTTGTATGTCCCAGTGTTTCTCTTAACTGGTGCACTGAATTTGGTGACAGTAAATTTACATTGACTACAATATTAGCAAGTTCAACTAGTAAACCTTGTTTACACACTATATGTCCCAACAATATCCCAAAAAGTGTACCAAAAATGCATTTCTTGATGTTTAATGATATCTAACATTGCATGCATCTTTCCAACGTTAGTCTTAACACTTCTACATGGTCCTTTAAAAGACTGTATATAGTCCATTCATCCAAATATACTTCTAGAAACTAATTTATGAACTCCTTAAAAGAAGCTATGACTACTCTTGAAAAAATGGTTGGTGCATTCTTCAGTCCAAAGGGCATGACTATATATTGGTAGGATCCCCATTCTATAGAAAAAGTAGTATTATACCTATCCTCTGGAGCTATTTTGAACTGATGGTATCCTGAGAATCCATTTGTGAATGAAATGCTTCCTGGCCTCCAAAATTATCTAATACTTCATCTATAAAAGGGGTAGGGAAAGGGTCATGTAAGCAAGAATCATTAAGCTTCCTCAGATCTACACAAATATTTATCCCCCCTTTCTTATTTTTTTGGTCGACCATGCGACTGATCCAGTCAGATTCCTCTACCAGTTCTATAATGCCAGCTTCTAATGTTCGATCAAATTTTGCTTTCACTTTCTACTTATAAATTGGATTCAGTCTGTAAGGTCTTTGTTTGACAACTCTAACCTTAGGTTTGAGAGGTATCTTCATCTCACATATATCTCCTTCTATGCTTTTCATCTCTGTAAAAGTCATTGGAAACAGGTCATTGTATTCGTACAGTAACTTTGTTATTCTTTCTACTGTTTTTTCATCCTAATAATCTCTAATACTTTCCATTCTCATATTGTCATTCATCCTAATGTTGAATTTATTAAATTTGATTGGTGCAACAAATAATTTTGACTCCAAAGATGGACCTTCCATCTCTCTCTCTCCTTCACTCTCTATAATATGAATGTTGCACGGGTCATCTTCATCTAATGCTTCCCCTTTGACATGATACCATGAGAGTAAGTAATTAATTGTATGTTTGTTATGTTTTTGATATTTTGTCATGATTTAAGCCTCTGGTTAATCAACAAATATCACTCCCCGTATCAGCTTCAGCACTGAATCAATGTTGAGGTTTTCATGTTTGAATGAGAATATTACTAAAAAATAATGTTGTGATCATGTTCGTTATGTAGTTCCTCTGTGCATCTCCTGGTCTATGTACCAGTTCCCTGTAGGGATTCCTTCCAATGTATGGATAAAGTGATGAGGCCATTCCTCTAGTGGTATCATCCTCCATTGGGTTATGCACTTCTCCAAGTGTTTAACTGGTATGCCTTTCCCATAATACTTCTAGACTCCATTTCTCCCCTGTTCTGCACCAAATCTAATGTGCAGTAGTCATTTACACTAATACTAGTCCTAAATTGTTTCTTTTTTTTTACCCCACCATCTTGTAGGTGTTTCCTTGAGTGAAATATAGGTCTAAGAGCCTCTGATTTTCTAACACTTCCTCTTCATATTTTTTCAAGAATTCCTCTAATTTAATTAGCCAATGAAAACTGGGAGGTTCTCTTATCTCTGTACCAACCCATCTTATTGCACAATCGATTCTTGTTCACCTCCTTGTGGAAACTTCATGTAATCGTTGTTGCCAATTATCCAAACCTGTCTCTGATTCATAAGCATAAGATGTAATGATTCTCCAGCTAAGTACCCCATCTGCAGTTGGGTTGACATAATCCTCTTCTCATGCAATGGTTATGTACAACTGGTTTATTTCTTCCAGATCCAAAAAAATTGCCTCTACAAACCTTTATCCTTTTGAAGGATCCAATGGTTCAGTGACTCTATATTCATCTGATTCAAAAGTCAGTTTCCTTGTATTTAGGTTGATTATAGCCTGGTTATATAATTTCCAATATAATCCAAGCAATGTTGGGTAAGGTGTTGTGCCATCCACTATCTCTATCACTTCAAAATATTCCATAGTGTGCACTCCATCCAAATCTATTGTCACACCCTTAAGCCTTCCAATTGGTAACACTCTATGTTGATTTTCTAGTTTCAAATAGATATGTGAATAGCCTAGTGTGGGTTCTCCCATACACTACCATGTCTTCCTAGGTAATACAATTACTTCAGAGCCTAAATCTAGTATAACATATCCCATGTTGAAATCCCCAATGTTGGCATTCAGTCTTAATTCTCTGCTTTCCTTTCTTCTTGTATGGATATGATTAACTATTTTCTGCTCTAAATTCCCTTGTACCTCTGTGTTGCATTGATCGAGATGGATATTGGTGTCCACCCACCTATTTCAATTGGCTCCTAATGTCCATTTTTTATTCATCACATCTTTTTGTACTACTTTATAATTGTGAGTTCTACACTTTTGGGGTTGTCTGAAGCCTCACACACTCTCCAGGTGGATACGAGTGGCCTCTCGCCTAATCCAATTGGCTTATTTTGTATGTTTTCATGTCAACACATCTTGTTGTACTTCCAGGGTTATTTTGGGCCCCTAAACATTTTTACTCACCAAAGTCAGACTATGGACAGAGTCAAAGTGTGATGGAAGAATGTGTATTTCTCTGAAAGACCTTTCCAGCGAGCTATCACATGACTAAAACAGAGGTCGTATGAAAAATTTACGTCCCTAGGAAGTTGAGCTACCAAACTACACCAACTTACCTATAGGGCCCATATAAGTTTTGGCGTTTCACCTTCTAGGGTTAGGATTTTGGATGTCTAAGGTTTTGGAATTCATGAATAATATCAAAAAGGTCTATGGAGCCTCATTGAATTCCATTCTTCTCAGACGGATGCACATAGTAGACACATCTCTTCTCAGAGATAGATACCACCATTCGAGCAAGTTTTAGTTCTGCATTTTTACAGTTTCATCCTATTTCATTATTTAATAGAAGATATCGTTCACTAGATATTTGTGTTATTCTTCCTATATTTGTGTTTATTGTATTCATTTTGTTAATCAGTTCGTTCCACTCCGAAATCCATATTAGTGGAATTAGAGTGGTCTTCTCTTCATTTATTTTTCTTCGTGCATGTTCCTGACAAGGTCTAGGTACAAGAAGTTGGGCCTCGAGCCAATCGATCCATTACCAGATTGATCGCACTCATCCCAACAAAAACCCATGGGAGATGAAAATAAATATGATGGAGCAAGAGATCCTATTAAAATGTTGCTCAAGGAATCCCTCGTGTGAAAAATGAATGAAATGATGGGCAAATTCATGCAGATCCTTCGACTGTTGCCCACGGTAGAAGCATCTTCATCAAGTGGCTATGCAACCCCCTTCAAGGTATAGGTAAATTTTGATATTCCATTATTTGAAGGACTGATAAATGCGGATGTTATAGATAAATGGTTAAATATGCTCGAAGGATATTTTTCGGTCCACAATTTTTTCGATAAGGAAAATATCACTTTTGCACTCCTCGATGTCATTCCCCATGTTAAATATTGGTGGGATACTTACTTTGAGCAAAGGTTCATGGAGGAATATGAAAGTTTTGTGGTGGACCCTACATGGGATTCCTTCCAGGACGCCATTAAAGAACAATGCTATCATGTCGGAAGCTATGAGGACCAATACACCAGATGAACCACCCTACGTCAAGAAAGGGACCAAACAGTGCCAGACTTCACCAATATTTTCCATACCCTACACACCAAATTGGGTATCAAATATTATGAGCATCATTTGGTGCTCAAATACCATGGTTGTTTGCAGAGATACATCCAAAAATAAATGGAGTTCTTGGACATCGCCTCTTTAGGCACGACTTATAGATATGTTGTCAAGATAGAGAAGAAATTTAAGCAGAAACGACGAGAGTTTGGATCTTCAAACCACTCACAACTGAAGTAGGGAAAAGGAAACCCCAACCCACATAGCAAGGGACCAAGTCGATATGGTCACCCTCGGTACAATGTGTTGAAGCCGCAACACAAGAAGGGCAACGAGAAGACGAAGAAGGACACGGGAAAATGGTGTGAGTACCATAAAATTCCTTGGCACAACATCGATGAATGCCACTCCAAGCTGTCCCTCATGCTTGACTTGAAGGCTTATGATTCAGAGGCCAATTCTGATTCTGAGTCAAATCCTGAAGGAGGGAATCATATTATCGATGTTGAATCCAGTGCCACGGTCGCTACCACCAAAGTCCGGCCAAGTGAACCAGAAGAATCAGAGGAAGGGGTGTTAGAATATAATGTATGTGCTCGTTTAATGATAGACAATATCACTATTTTCACCCAACCATAGGCCGAATCCACCCCCGAGCACCTTAACCTTGATAGAGAATCATTCTAGAAGAAACCCTCGGCTAGATAGCCAAACAAGATAGCACACCTCTCTCCAAGGATAACACACTAGATAGGAGTAGCAAGAGTTGATCAGAGACTCCAAACCATAACCAAGAGAGAGTCTAGGCCAAAACAAAAATCTGCTAGCTACAGTAGCTGCAACGACATCTCTCCTCCAAACTTGCACACAAAGTAGCCAACTACAGTGCGCACAAGTGCTGCTTCTACAGTTCTGAGAATGCCTGCCAGAATGAAGACCAACCTCCTGTATTTGTACTAAAACTAGCAAACTACCTGGACCGACTTCTCATTCTGGGTGCCTATTTACTTAGTATATAATATTTCCTTTAGCCGACTTCTTCTCTTGGAGGCTAATAACCTAATACAAGTTATCCTCTTGAGATGACTTGTCTTCTAGGGATATTAGCCAACTAATTAGGGTTTCTTCTTTCTTCCCGAAATATTCTATTCTCATCAGGTTTACACGTGGAGGTAAATACCTCTCGCAACTACCATAATATCAATACTCCCTCCTAGCTAGGGAAGTATTGAAGGTAATGGTCTTGAGAAAACAAACCATTCACCTGATAGCATCAACATAGTCGTATAGACTATCTCATGATTAGATCATGACCACCATCATCACTATCAGTTTCATCAGCTCCATCATCTCTCAAAACCATACTCTAGCTGAGTAATCAGACATGATGCTGGATAAGTCATAGGCTCCATAGAGTGACACAAGATTCATTCTTCTAATCCGGACCTATGTCCTAGAAGAATAAATGTTTTGAACCATTTTCCATTTGGGAAATCTCTATCCATTGATCATCCATCTACCTGATAATCATTTCCAACACTATTGATAGTCTTCAAGGTGATCGAAACAATGTCATTCAATAGAACACAACTGTGTCTATCCATAGTAGCACACAACTACAATCTAGTGGTACACTGCCACACCAAGTAGCACACAGATACTTGATCAATGACATAGACTCACAATCAGTGGAACACATCCACTACAGTAGTATAAATCTATTGTTCAGAGACATATAGTCTCCATAACAATCATATCATCAACCTACACAAAAAAATATTGTTATGATATAAACTGAATCATTTGGGCCATTCTTCCACTCACATTTGTGAGATCTGAAAGAGAATCTTCCCTCATAAGGTAAAACATCAATGATGAGTTATCTGGACTATTCTTCCCAAACAAGGAAGAATAATTGTCTTGATTTTTGAGCCTGGACCATTCATCTATCTGGGCCATTCCTCTGGCACTAAACAAAGTGCAACCTAGAGAGAATGAATCTGCCCTAGGGAATGCCTGTCCCTGATTGTTGAACCTAGACCATTCGCGTATTTGGGCCATTCCTCCAACACTAAAAAGGGTGCAACCTGGAGAGAATGAATCTTCCCTGGGGAATTACTGTCTGAACCATTTCCTAAGGAAATGATTGTCCTGCACCAACCTCCAAAGTGGACCATTCTTAGAAACTACTCACAACTGTGAGCTTCGATAGAATGATTGTCCGGTGAGGCAGACCAGTCTTCTTGACCACTATTGAGAGTTATCATCAAGAAGAGAGACAGTTCTAGACCATTCCCTATGGTTAAATGTTAACCACAAGGGGAATCGATGTCTATGGTACATCTGCAATCTATCGAACCATTTTCATTACGAAAATGATCATTCAATCTGGACCATTTTCCGAATTCGAAAATGCCTGTCCATCAGAAATCTCAAACCACTTTCCAAATTGGAAAGGAACTGCTCATCCTGGACCATTTTTCAAACTTGAAAAATGACTGTCCATAAATCGATAACACATCAGTGCTCCCTCCCAACCTCGGAGTCATCTCTTCCTTTTTCAATAAGGAAGTCATCTCCACGAGCTCCAGTTGTTTCTTGAGTACACAAACTCTTTCATATTGGACATAGGATTTTACCAAAATGTCTTCTTATCTGCTCATCTGTGGAGATATATATTGGACAACCACTTTCTCTTTTCTAGAACTCATCACGGAGAATGTAATGCCTTATTTCAATGTACTTCAGTCTTTTCAGAACACTCATTTTTCTTTGATGGTTTCATATAGCTCTGATCATTACAGTATATCATAGTTGGATTCAACTCTTTTATTTCTTGCTAGCTCATAACATTTTGGCAAGGGTCAAACTGGAACATATCCATCTGGCACTTCTTCTGTCATCATGAGAGTTTGTCATGGATTAGAAATCCATCATCTTGGACTTCTGAGTAACCATTCTGATGCAATATCTTTTTTATAGAAATATTTTCACAACGCTTATGTTGTGCATTGGAGGTTCTCCACCAAGTTGTCTTCTTTCATCTGCATACAAGGTTCTCTTTTTCGTATACCTCAAAGCCTTGAGGTTGCTCTTCATATGCTATTTGTTCAATTATTATGGAGAACAATCTTTGCATTCATCTTATGTAAACTCCAAACCATGGATATTGAAAACAATATAATGGATTATGTAGAGGTATATTTGGTTTACTAGAACAAACAATCATCATAGTCTTCTCTTTCCATCTGGGAGAACCTCTAGTTCTGGATCTCGTAATGCTTACGTTCATGAGTCTTCCATACAATCTTATTCATCTTAGATTTCATTTCCTCTGCTTGATTTCTTTTAGTGAGTTCAGATCAGGCTGGTAGTCTTGTGATTCTTGATACAATGACTGGTTGTTCTAGCTATTCTCTCTTTCTTGGAATCTTCATGTTCTTCCTCATGTTTCTCTTTAGTTCTTGGGTCCATGGAGTTTCTTATAGTTTCCATGCCGTGAATATTCAAACTTCTTTCTTTCATCATAGGATCATGGATGTGGATGGACAATCGAGGATACTTTTAGGCTTCTTTTTGAATAAGGCTTCTTCTAAATTCAAACTGAACACGTACTTATTTTCATGGATTTTACCATGGATATATATTTCATCATCTTCAATAGATCATATGATTATCTCCCTCCTAATCCTTGCTTCATGTATGCATGCACTTATTTTGAAAATATATAATCGGCTCCCTCCATCTAGGAGAGTCCATGCTTCTGTCTGCATCCTTATTGCCTTCTGCAAAGTGTCACAAATCTTTTTCCAGTTTCCTCTTGATTGTTGACTTCTTTCTATCTTTACTTTTTCTATGTTTCTTCAAGATTGATTCTAATTTTGGCTTATCTTGTAGCTGTTACTTATGTAATAGCTTCCACAAGAATTGTTACTAGGGGTTGTTGATGTAATTCATCCTTTCATGTGTATTTCCTGACATGTAGTCATTGTGATAGCAATACTTATCTTGTTGTTCTTCCATAGGTATAGTTTCTCTTGGAACATATTATCTTCTAAGAAATAGATATGCAAGATATGTACAGAAAACATGGTATGTACAAGAAATATGAAGAGTATTGTTACCTTGTCTTAGAAGAAGAAGTTTGTTTCATCCTGCTTAGTCTTCTTTGAAAGTTGCTTTTCTTCGACAACTGATGCTTCGTGTGTCTCCTTCATTTTATTTAGCTTGGGACAATGATTCTTGTAGTGAGCACATTTTCAACAGTTGAAGCATTATATTTTCGACATATCTTTCTCTTGATTTGGATTCTTCCTTGAGCCAAACTTCCTTTTGTTCCTGAAATTCTTGAATCTTGTTGTGAAGGCTTGATCATCGTATTTATTTTTAGGTTTCTCTTTTGCACTAATCCTTGATTCTTCTTGTGCATAGCAAGTCCAAAGTTCTTCAAATGTAGGATACTCCTTCCTTCTGTTCATGCTTGCGGCAAATGCATCCCATGTATTGGGAAGACAATTGAGTACTATGTTTACCAATTCCTTATCTGAAATGATATCTTCAATAGCTTGTAGTTTGTAACACCCCCAAAAATAAATTATTTTTAAATCTGAAATTTGTTAGGAAAGTATATTCGTTTTTGGTAAATTCGAAATTGGAAACTTTTTGCCATTTATGGAAATTCTGAATTTCAAATTTAGTTAATTTTAATTGATGATTATGACTATTGGGCATAGATCTGATTTGACCCAACTAACTATTTGACTATGACACTTGTATAGAACAAAATATTTTATATTTATTATTGATGGACAAATGGAATAGCTAGGTTAAAATCAACTGACCAAGACTCCATGAGTGGGGAACATGTTGGAACTACCTGAGGGATGATTGTTACAAGTGGAAAATGAGGAATTTGGCCATTGTCAACCCTTGAAAATCAAGGATTTAGAAAGATACAAAAATTCCCAAAGGGGAAAAGACCTAGGCACAAATGCTTTTGGCATATATAGCATATGGGAGGAGGCAGGACGTTGCCTAGTATGTTGGGGAAAAGGAATTATCTCTTGTTGTTATGAACACTACTTGTTGAGTGTGAGGCAAGGAGAAACTATTGAAACTGAAGGACTATTACTAAGGAGGATTTCTGAGTTCGCCCTCATGGATTCATGGTCAGGCTAGGGGGTGAAAGGACACATGAATTGGCTGCCTTGTTCTAAGGTTGGGAGGAACTTGGTTGTTCCATTTTTTGTTTGGAAAATTGTTCAGATATGTCTATCTACTCCTTCTCTAGTCAAATATTATTTGAATTATTGATTGATAGAATGCATGTGCTTGAATCTGGATGAATTTTTTTGTTTATTAAATTCTGTTGAAATGGGATGAACTGTAGGGTAAACCTTTACGGATTAACTGTAGGTGTTGAGAAAAAAATTGTCTTTGTATCTTGTCTGAGTATGGAATTTAATTATGGAAATATTAGAGGATACATCTGTGTTAAAAGGATACCATTTCAATGTGGTGCTGAGAATCCCTACCAAATACATAATACATATACATTTGAATATTCATTTCTTTGTAAATAGACTTTAGACGGTGAAAATGTTAAATGATATTTCAGAATTAAAACTGAGACCTATATATATATTTATATATGTACAATCATATCACTGTAGGGATCATATATATGTGTGTGTGTGTGTGTGTGTGTGTGTACAGTCATAGTATTTTAATTATGGATGAATTGTTCTATTGATTATCATTGTTGGAATGAAGTAAATATAGTATAATCCTTACGGTTTTTATTGTAACTCATTAACAAGAAGATTCATGAAATACACTTGAGAACTTATAATTTTACATACATATTTTATTATAGACTAAATACACAGTTAGAAATAAAGGGCTATGATGATTAGACTGTCTTAAGGTAAATGAAAATGAATAGTTCAGACAGTCATAAATAAAGTCCCGAAATGAAAACAAATAGTTCAGACAATCCCAAGCGAAGTTTTTGAAAAATAAAATAATACAGGAGAAAATTAAATGTATTGAAATACATGCTTTCTGGAGTCATATAAATTGATATGTATATACATATTTGGTGATAGTCAAGATTTACTATGCATTTCAGAATTCTAAATATAACATATCGAATATACCGAAACCAAGAAATTGATCGATTGAGTTTCCTTCATTTAAAGTCAACTATACAATCTATGAACGATGGCGTAATCATGTTCATTACACCTTAATAGTTTCTATTACATACAGTCAAGGGTTTGGTCCTTAGTGCCTTTCTTTAAAATTGAAGACACAGTTAAATCAACCATCGTAGAAGTCTGGTGCTTGTACCCATGACAACTGTAATTTAACATAATATCAATTCACGCAATAGAACCTGAAATTATTGTTTAAACGTTGTATTCGTAACCCGAGTACCTTTTTCATAGGGTGTGAATCTGAATCGGGAGACTTCGGGCATCTACAATCCTATGAGAAAACCAAATAACATTAATGATTAAAAGAATTAAACAAAATTTCAAATGACGAAATAGATCGAAATTCAGGATAAACACTATGCTACAAAATGTTATAATCGTGGTTCCAAATAGTAATTAGCTTGTGATTTGGACCGGTTTGTTCCATCTGCGCAGTTGAAGAAGTCATCCACTGACTGGAAGTGAGAAGAGGGCCAAGTTCAATCTGATGGGTACCCTCGCAAAATCAAGAGTCCCATCGTTAGATCATAGTAAATAGTTATTTAACCATAAATACCGGAAATAAGTCAAAAGAAACTTCTAAGAATTAAAATGATCAATAAAGTACAGAACGAAATGTATTCCATAAATTTATACAGATATAATTCACCAATAAATCCATGGGACTTCACTCTCAATACAGTAATACATTACAAAGTCAAACCGCAAGGGTCGCATGGTAGGTGTAGAGCGAATGCACGAATCAAGTTAGGGTAGCAATTTAAATATTTCTTGCCGAAAGGAATGCATTGCCTAGACTATAAATACTGAATTAAATATTATGTGTTGAATATGTTTTATCGAAATCTAAACATAAATCGAATATCGGTGTCGAAAAGAATGCAATGCTCATATATTTAGCACTAAGTTAATATTTATTCCGAATACCAAATTTCGAATGCTATCTTACACACACAGATAACAATAGGATTTGAGTGAAAGATGTAACCCTAAATATTAATCACAGACTCAAATAATAGCATGCTACAGGGTGCTTCTTAACACATCATTCGATACACAGAACTTCCACTTGTGATATATATATATATATATATATATATATATATATACATACTTACTCTGAATGGGAAATACAGTAACCCTCTAAAGGGAAACTACAATCGTAATAGTCATCTAGTAGTTTTAAGAGAACCTATAGACTGGTGGACTCCCAAGTAAAATACCCAGTCTAACAATACCCAATACCAAGCCACAGAGCATAAAAAAAAAGGAACCCTATGAGTAATTTTCATATGCATTAATCCTGAAATGCTTGTGCAAGAATCATTGAAGTCAGAAATCCGAAGGCAAAGCAGCGAGAAATATCAGAAAGGTTTTAAACAAATTGATGGAGGAGTAACCTTACCCGGTTTAAGGAGGGTGACCAGTTAGCATTCCATTTATCCATTCTTATTTTCACCAGGATGAATCTTCTCCATGGCATTTTCACTAGAGCGACTCTCCACAATCATCCTTGAAAATTTACATAGAGAAACAAAGATGAAAGGACAAAATAAACCTAACTAAGCCTTTTCGGAAGCTAAGAGGGAAGAAAATTAATGTACCTATATCATGCTAGCCTACTCAGCATTGGCCATGAAGGCTAGGCGACAGGTCTCATAGGGGACCCTGCATAGACCTCCATTAAGTAACTGGATGGAGGGTTCAATGCGACCCTGACAGTCCACCTTTGTTTCTCGTGCCAAGTTAATGCGAAGGAGGGAAATGTTTTAGAACCATACCTTGTAACTAACGAAGTTAAGCATCATTTCAGTTAGAGTGTAATGATCGGTCGGATTCTCGTTATACAACTCGTAAGAAAGGATGTTACCCTTAGACTCCGACAAGATACGACCAACTCATTTAACGTGAAAGTGAACCAACAACTAAATGCGTCCAATCTTCCTTTATTGTCCAAACTTAAGACTAAAATCTTGAAGTCACAACTATAGTAAGACTGCGACTAGTGTCACAGAAGTTATATGAATGTTGGAATACCCTTATTCTTATGACATAATGTATTTCCCTATATACATTAACACTATCTAGACAGGAATGCGAAAGTTGTCGAGACTTTGGAGATTACCCTTTGAAAAAAATCATACTTAGAAATATAACTTATGAAAGGCTTTAATAGTATCAAATGTGATACATTTCAATAAAAGGCTTTAATAGTATCAAATGTGATACATTTCAATATATGAAAATACACATATAAAGGATTTAATAGATAGGATAAGATATATATATATATAGAGTATATATATATATATATATATATATATGTATATACTAGAATAAATTTTGCAAGGAGTAAGGATTTGTTTTGGATTATTGTTAACACTTCCCACTGATGATAGAAATATCTAGGAATTCGATAGAGTAGGAATGATAAGGCAATTCCTAGATATTCTTATGATTACCATGTGACATGAATAACTTCAGGAAAGTAAACAAGGTAGAAGACATAAGCTGAGGGAAAGTTGAATAGAGATAACATTTGTTTTTAGAACTTATCCTTACATCATTTAATATGTTATTTGTAAACAAAGAGAGTTAAGTATTTGTAAACAAAAAAAAAGAGTTAGTCCCTAACAAAAAAAATATATATTTTGGTAAATTTAGGGATCATTACATATGGTATCAGAGCAAAGGTTACAACATTTGGACGTTGAGCAGGGCCAAAATATTTACTTAGCATATATTTTCATGTTTATGTAAAACTAACAAAACAATTATTGTTACAAACATAAAACACTTTATTCTGTTGTAATCATGGCAGCCCAGGATGAAGCAAAAATTAGACTCGAGCAAAATCCTAAACAAAGGCCTCCTGAGGATTATAGGAAGAACAGTGACAGAAGTTCACCTACCGAAGTTATGGAAACTATGATAAATCTCATGGTTGAGCTGCAAATTTTCAAAGTAGACAATGAGAAACTGAAAAAGGCACAGTAGGAACAATAGGAAATAAATGAAGTCATGTTGCGAAGTATAGTGACAAAGAAAATCCCAAAGGATGATAACTAGGAAGAAGAGGTCATTAAAAGGGCTTCCAAGAATTCTAGACCTGGAGCAGAAAAAGGGCCCAACTCGTCTGAAGGTACACCTTCAGCTGAAGATAAAACAAAAAACAGGAAGAAAAAGGAAACAGGTAGATCACCTTGAGGGAGATTTTAATAAAATCAAACCATGTACCTTTGACGGGGAATCTAGAACAGGGGAGGAAGTTGAAGCATGGTTATTAGACATCAAGAAGTATTTCCAGATATATAACTACTCCAGCAATATGAAGCTCATAATGGCTATCTATAATCTGAAAGGGAAGGTCAACATATGGTGGAAAGACCTGAAGTTGGCCAAAGGTCTAAAGGAAAAACAAATGGAATGGTCGGATTTTAAGAAATACATTAGGAAATAGTATCTATCTAAAAGTTACTATGAAAGAAAAACCAAAGAATGTTATGAGCTACGACTCAGTCAAATGTCTATGGAAGATCTGATAAACAAATTCCTGGAATTACTAAGGTTCATGCCTTATCTTTGGGAGGACAAAGTGAAAATTCAGTAGTTCCTAAGTTGTTTACCACAGTGTTATAAGGACATATCGAATTTGATAATCCCAAGTCCTTGAGTGAAGTTTTCAGGAAATCATGAATGTGTTACGACAAATACAAACAACGATCAGAATTTCCCAAGGCTTGGAAAGACAAGAAACAAGACTGAATGAACCAACAGAAGAAGGGATATCAACCAACTCCTTTTCAGAATGTAGAAAGAGTTTTCCCAGAAAATATTTTCACTCCAATAATTAGAACACCCAAGGACCGTTAAAATGTTGGGAATGTGGATAACCTGACTTAAGGAGGAATTGTCCACATTTGACTTCAGCATCCAGAACTACGGTTCAAAACCTACATGAAACCTCTACAGTAGGAGATGTGGGTAGAAGCTTACATCGGATAAATGCATTCGTGAATGGTCGACAAGCTAACCACCAGTCCTCTATGGTGGAAATTGAAGGTAAAATTAATAACACTCGTATTTCTATTTTAATTGATCCTAGAGCTACATTGAGTTATATCACTCCTGGTTTAGTGGATTCAAATAAACTTAAGAAAAAAAGACATGCAAAATCTTGGATGGTACAAATAGAAATAGGAACAAAAAGATAAGTGGCCAATTTTATTTCTGATTATGAGTTTAGTTTAGGTGGTCAAAACATAAAGACAAATCTGAACATTCTACCATTAGGGTCTTATGACGTAATTATCAGAATGGATTGATTAGAAAGGCATAAAGCAATGTTAGATTGTTATGAAAAATCACTCAAGTATAAAGACAAAAATGACACTGCTAGGACAGTTTAAGGTATACAAAAACCAATCTCAGTTAGACATATTTACGCAATGCAATTTAATAAATTCATGAGAAAGGGTTGTCAGGTTTATGCCATCCAAGTAACAAAACTATTAGAAAAGGAAAATAAACCCAGCTTGGAGGATTTTTTCATTTTGCATGATTTCAGAGATGTGTTTATTGATGAGATACCTGAATTACCCCCAAGGAGGGAGATAGACTTTTCTATCGACTTACTACTTGGTTTAGCCACTATATCTAAAGCACCCTACCGAATGAGTTAACCAGAGTTAACAAAATTAAAAATTCAACTGCAGGAATTATTGGACAAGGAATATATCAGACCGAGTGTTTCACCATGGGGAGCACCCATCCTCTTTGTTAAAAAAGAAAGATGAAACTCTGAGATTATGCATCGATTATAGACAATTAAACAAAATGATTGTTAAGAACAAGTACCCATTACCTTGGATAAATGATCTGTTCGATTAAGTAGGTGGGGAAAATATTTTTTCAAAATTGGATTTACGATCTAGTTATCACCAGGTTAGGATAAAATATGAGGACATAAGTAAAACAACATTTCGAACGAGATATGGACATTACAAATTTGTTTTTATACTGTTTGGGCTCACTAATGCGCCAGCCACATTCATGTGTTTAATGAATAGAATTTCCAGTCAGTACTTGGACAAGTTTTTTTTGGTATTTATTGACGATATCCTAGTGTATTATAAAATAGAATAAGAACATGAAGAACACCTAAGGATAGTTTTGAAAACTTTGATAAAACACAAAATCTATGCCAAATTTGATAAATGCAATGTTTATTAGAAGAAAATACAGTACCTAGGGCATGCAATATCTAAGAAAGGTATTGCAGTCGATCCTGAGAAAATAAGAGCCATCATGGAATGGTCGATTCTGAAGGATGTAGCGGACATCCGGTCATTCATGGGAATCACCGGATATTACCTTAAATTTATAGAGGAGTTTTCTAAGATTGCATACCCTATCACATCATTACAAATGAAGGGAACTAAGTTTAACTGGTCACAGAAATGTCAAGACATTTTTAATAAGTTAAAGGAATTGTTAACAACCACGCCCATTTTAAAGGTAGCAGATCTGGACAAAGACTTCACAATTTGTGTGGATGCAAGTCAAGAAGGACTAGGTGGTGTCCTAAATCAAGAAGGGAACGTGATTCGCTAAGAGTCTCGAAAACTAAAGGAGCACGAATGAAATTACATAACTCATGACTTAGAGTTTGCAACTATAATACATGCCTTAAAGATTTGGTGGCACTACATAATGGGCATAAACTTATTGTTATTGATGGATAACAATGGTGTGAAATTTTTGTTTAGTCAGCTGGACCTTAATGCAAGGCAAGAAAGATGGCTAGCCTTCTTGAGAGAATTTGACTTTGAGGTGAGACATATCAAGGGTAAGGAAAACAAGGTGGTTGATGCCTTAAGAAGAAGAGTTCATGGGTTGTTCGAAATAAACATTAGCAGGGAAAAAAGTGATTTTGAGAAGAGGATAAAGGTTGCAGGTAATAACAATGAAAATTACACTAGAACAGTGGAAAAATTATGAGAAAATGCAGAAAATTCAGACAAAACAGATCTGAGTTTGGACAGAAAAGGTCTACTACGATTCAAAAATAGAATATACATACCAGATTTGGCGGAATTAAAGTTAACGATTTTGGACAAAGCACACAAGAAACCATATTCTGGTCACTCGGGATACCAGAAAATTGTAACATCACTAAGGAAGTTATTTTATTGGCCTAATATGAAGGGAAAAACAACAAAATGCTTAGTTAAGTGTCAAGATTGTCAGCAAGTAAAGGCTGAACACCAGCATCCAACCGGCCTGTTGCATCCCTTACTTGTGCCAGAATGGAAATGGGAGACAATATCACTCGACTTTATTACATGTTTTCCTAGAACTCAAAAACATAATGATTCAATTATGGTGGTAATCGATAAACTTAGTAAGTCTGTAGACTTTATTCTTATAAAGTCTACTTTTAAAACCATTAACATCGCTGAAATATTCATGAAAGAAATTTTTAGACTGCATCTTCTTTTTGGAAAGAATTGTTTGCAGGGTTAAATACTAACTTGAATTTCAGCACGAGTTATCATCCACAAACGGATGGTCAGACTGAATGAACAAACCAAATCATAGAAGATATGCTATGCATGTACGTAAGAACAAAACCAATCAAGTGGGAGACTACCTACACTCGGTGGAATTTGCATACAAAAATGGGTACCAAACTTCTGCTAAGATGAGCCCCTTCAAAGTACTATATGGCAGAAGTGTACAATGTCGATTAGTTGGGATAACCCAGTGGACAGACTCATGGTGGGACCAGAGATGCTCGAGAAAATAGAGAGCATGGTAAGAAAAGTATGGCAGAACTTAAAGGAGGCTCAGGACAAACAAAAAAGTTACGCAGACCTAAAGAGAAGATGCCTGGAATTTCAAGTGGGAGACCACGTCAATTTAAAAGTTAAAGTCTGAAAAAATTCACTGAAGCTAGGGAACTATGCCAAGTTGGCACCCAGGTTTTGTGGCCCTTTCAAGATCTTAGCTCGAATTGGACCTATAGCATACCAAATTGCACTTCCTTCCAATCTAAAAGTCCATAATGTATTTCATGTTTCTTTGTTAAATAATTATGTTCATGACCCTACTCATATGATTAATTGGAACTTGGTGCAGGTGGAACCAGAAGTCGAGTTCCAAGTGGAACCTCTGCGCATTCTAGACAGGAGAGAAATAGCACTTCGGAAAAGAGTCGTCGCCCAGGTAAAAGTGAAATGGAAGCACTTTAGCCCTGAGGAGACCACTTGGGAGTTGGGGGGAGATTTGCAGAAATCTCATCCAACCCTGTTCCAAGAAAGGAATGAACACCGAGGATAGTGTTTTATTGAAGGGGGAAATGATGTAACATCCCCCAAAATAAATTATTTTTAAATCTGAAATTTCTTAGGAAATTATTTTCGTTTTTGGTAAATTCGAAATTGGAAATTTTTTGCCATTTATGGAAATTCCAAAGTTCGAATTTAGTTAATTGTAATTGATGATAATTATGATTGTTGGGAAGAGATATGATTTGACCCAACTAACTATTTGACTATGACACTTGTATAAAATAAAATATTTTATATTTATTATTGATGGAAAAATGGAACAGCCAGGTTAAAATCAGCTGACGAAGACTCCACGAGTGGGGAACATGTTGGAACTACCTCAGGGATGATTGTTACAAGTGGAAAATCAGGAATTTGGCCATTGGCAGCACCTAAAAATAAGGGATTTGGAAATCTACCAAAATTCCCAAAGGGGAAAAGACCTAGGCACAAATGCTTTTGGCATATATAGCATATGGGAGGAGGCGGGACGCTGCCTAGTATGTTGGGGAAAAGGAATTATCTCTTGTTTTTATGAACACTACTTGTTGAGTGTGAGTCAAGGAGAAACTGTTGAAATTGAAGGACTATTGTTGAGGAGGAGTTCTGAGTTCACCCTCATGGATTCATGGTCATGCTAAGGGGTGAACAGGACAAGTGAATTGGCTGCCCTGTTCTAAGGTTGGGAGGAACTTGGTTGTTCCATTTGTTGTTTGGAAAATTATTCAGATATGTCTATCTACTCCTTCTCTAGTCAAATATTATTTGAATTATTGATTGATAGAATGCATCTGCTTAAATCTGGATGAATTGTTCTGTTTATTAAAGTCTATTGAAATGGGATGAATTGTAGGGTAAACCTTTATGGATTAACTGTAGGTGTTGAGAAAAAAACTTTATTTGTATCTTGGCTGAGTATGGAATTTAATTATGGAAATATTAGAGGATACATCTGTGTTAAAAGGATATCATTTCAACCCTGTGATGAGAATCCCTACCAAATACGTAATACATATACATCTGGATATTCATTTCTTTGTAAATAGACTTTAGATGGTGAAAATGCTAAAGGAGATTTTGGAATTAAAACTGAGACATATATATATTTATATATGTACAATCATATCATTATAGGGATCATACTTATATATATGTATATATATATATATATATATATATATATATGTACAGTCATATTCTTTTAATTTTGGATGAATCGTTCTATTGATTATCACTGTTGGAATGAAGTAAATATAGTATAATCCGTACAGTTTTTACTGTATCTCATTAACAAGAAGATTCAGGAAATACACTTGAGAACATAGAATTTTACATACATATTTTATTATAGACCAAATACACAGTTAGAAATAAAGGGCTATGACGATTAGACTGTCTTAAGGTAAATGAAAATGAATAGTTTAGACGGTCATAAATAAAGTTCCGAAATAAAAAAGAATAGTTCAGACAATCCCAAATGAAGTTTCTGAAAAGAAAAAAAAATACAGGAGAAAATTAAATGTATTGAAAGACATTCTTTCTAGAGTCATATAAATTGAGATGTAAATACATATTTGGTGATAGTCAAAATTTACTATCCATTTTAGAATTCTACATATAACATATCCAATATACCGAAAACAAGGAATTGACCGATTAAGTTTCCTCCATTTAAAGTCGACTATACAATCTATGAACGATGGCGTAATCTTGTTCATTACACCTTAGTAATTTATATTAGACAGAGGCAAGGGTTTGGTCCTTAGGGACTTTCTTTAAAACTGAAGACACAGTAAAATAACCGCCGTAGAAGTCTGGTGCGTCTACCCACGACAACTGTAATTTAACATAGTATCAATTCACACAATAGAACCTGTAAATTATTGTTTAAACGTTGTATTCAGAACCCGAGTATATTTTGCACAGGGTGTGAACTTGAATCAGGAGACTTCGGGCATCTACAATCCTATGAGAAAACCAAATAACATTAATGAGTAAAATAATTAAACAAAATTTCGAATGATGAGTTAGATTGAAATTCAAGATAAACACTACGCTACAAAATGTTATAATCATGGTTCCCAACAGTACTTAACTTGTGATTTGGACCAATTTGTTCCATCTGCGTAGTTGAAGAAGTCATCCACGAACTAGAAGTGAGAAGAGGTCCAAGGTCTATTTGATGGGTACCCTCACAAAATCAAGAGTCCCATCATTAGATCATAGTAAATAATTCTTTAACCATAAATACCAGAAGGAAGTCAAAAGAAACTTCTAAGAATTAAAATGATCAAGAAAGTGCAGAATGAAATGTATTCCATAAATTTATACAGATATAGTTCACCAATAAGGCCATGGGACTTCACTCTTAATACAGTAATACATTACAAAGTCAAACCGCAAGGGTCGCATGGTAGGTCTATATCGAATGCACGAATCAAGTCAGGGTAGTAGTTTAAATATTTTTTTCCGAAAGGAATGCATTGCCTAAACTATAAATATTGAATTAAATATTATATGTCGAATATGTTTTATCGAAGTCTAAACATAAATTGAATATCGATGCCGAAAAGAATGCAATGCTCAGATATTTAGCACAGAGTTAATATTTATGCCGAATACCAAATTTCTAATGGTAGCTTACACACACACATAACGATAGGATTTGAGTGAAAGATGTAACCCTAAATATTAATCATAGACTCAAATAATAGCATGCTACAGGGTGCTTCTTAACACATCA
>SNQJ01S0066808.1:0-18323 GCA_010110895.2 Picea sitchensis | reverse complement strand
TTGTTTTGGAATATTGTTAACACTTTCCACTGATGATAGAAATATATAGGAATTTGATAGGCTAGGAGTGATAAGGCCATTCCTAGATATTCATATGATTACCATGTGACATGAATAATTATGCAAGAGCATCTCTCCACGTCAGCCAGCTAGCCAGCCAACCACGTCAGCACGTGCATTCAAGGCTGAAGAGAGGCGAAGCCCTCGTCTTCAATTTTGAATTTGAATGTAATTTAATGTCTTAGGATGGTGAGTCGTGAAGCTGTGCTTTGCACAGGCATAGAGTATATAGAACTTTAATTCTTTGAAGACTGAGATCTAGATCCTATTATAGACTAGACAACCCATTCAATGTAATTGAATAGGGTAGGTAGATTGGAGGGAAGAGATTGAAGAGCCCCCTCATGTAAAAGATCAATTTTGATCTCATTTTGAGGGAGTTGTAATAGTTGGGAGTAGGTACAAGAGAGAGTGAGGGTGCAAGAGAAGGAGCCGAGACCTTGTTACAGGCCGTGCTCAGGAATACCTTGTAAAAAAAAAACAAGCATTTGCCATTTAATACAAACAACAGTTTTTCCTACATATTTCCTGTGTTGAATGAATGTTTGTGTGTGTTCAATTTATGTTGTAGATGTATGCTAGACATTTGCAGGGAGTTGTTTTGATTTCAGGCTTGAGAGGTTCTTTGTGGTTTCATGCTAGGAGGGTGTGATAGAGTACTGTGGTATCTAGATACCAGTGCAGAGATGGACTTCTAAACTCTGCGGAGTTAGACAAAGACGTACCAGGTGGGCACAGAAACTGGAAACAACAACTCAGAGGAAGACCTTTGAGGTTGTTGAACACCTCGGGAGGCAAGGTTGTGGAGAAACACAGTTGAAGACAGAAGCTCTGAGGATTTCTGTAAAGCTCTACCAAGTGGGCATTAAGAAGGTGCAAGGAGTGCACAGAGAAAGAACACCGTTGTGAGTTCGTAAGAAGCAAAAATCATTGAGGATTCTTGATACTCTGACAAGAGGGAATTTAGTAAGTGCTAGAGCACACAGGAGGAACTATTTGAGTTCAGAGATAGAAGAAGAATCTAGGGAAGGATCTTCATAGGGTTTTCGAACACCTTGAGTACTCAGCAATAAGTTGTTTGAGTAGAAGGATAGCCAGGAGGGCATCTGAATTCTCCATCTGAGGGAGAAAGGAAAAAGGATGAGTTTCCTTAGAGGCCGAAGCTATAGGAAATCTCAGGATGGATAACACCTTGTGTATGCAGAGGTTATGCAAGAAGCGCAGAAGCCAAAGAATCCTTTGAGGATTCGAGGAGATAAGCTCAGGAGGAATGACACCATTGTGAATGCAAGTGAGACTTAAGACTAAGAGCTCTCATAAGCAAGGTAAAGGTCAAGGCCTTTAGACATGGATAAATCTTCCAAGTAGTGAAAGGAAGTGCATGCTCAGGAGGGAGTGCACAACTACCATTGGATCAGAAGAGAAGAGATCTTAGCCGTCGAATTTCCCACGTCCAGGGAGCAGTGCAGGAGCGTACAGAGAAGGGATGGATCTGAACCGTCAAATCTTAGCCATAGAACCCGGAAACCTTTAGATCTGTCAGGAGTTTCGAGGGAGTTAAGCCCTCATATAGTAGAATAGAGACGAAAGTCCCGAAAGGCATTGGCATATCGGGATTTTGGCATTTGAGATATTGGAGGTCCTGAGGACGAGCAGTCGGGACACTCCACATCGAAAGTCCTGAAACATCGAATTTGATCTGAGTCATTCATCTGTGGGAGGATGTGTGTCGTGGAATCATCCATTTTAGAGATTCGAGCACCGGGACTCACAGAGGTGATCATCCTGACTTCGCGAGTAGAGAAGTCCTAAGAAAATCTAAGCCGTCTGATTGGAAGAACACATGTCACAAGATCCTCTCTATCGGGGATTCAGACATCAGAGGTCAGAAAGGGAAGTCCTTCGACTTTACGAGTAGCGAAGTTGCAAAAGGATTAGGACCTTCCATCTGGAGAGGACAGGTGGCAGATATCTAGGGATCTCGCAAACTCGGAGGTTCGCAGGGTGAGAGCCCAAAGATTGGGTGCTCCAAGTCGCGAAATTGTGAGGAGCGAGGATAGCCGTTGGATCCAGAGAGCAGGAGGACCGTTGGATGAGGAACCCCATCGCATATCGCATGTTTGGGGTTTTGAAGGTTGAATGGGGTCGTTTACGACTTCACGAGTCACAAAATGTCGAGAACCAGGTATGGAGGAAACACATGGCAGAGCCATAAGGTGGGGCCTGCATGATAGATAGACAGACATGCGTCACCTACAAAAGGGAGTCAACATTCTGTTGATTTCTCATGTCTCGGGGATTTGCGGGATAAGAGAGTGAAGGTTCAACGCTTCAACCTGCGAGGTTGCGAATAAGAGAAAAAGAATCAAGGGAGGAGTCAACCTGGCGTTGACTTATCCCGTCTTGGGAGATTGCGACAGGAGGGCACGAGAGTTCAACCCACGAACTCACGAAGGTGTGAGTTGTGAGAGGCACTGATATTTAAGCCCTATCTTATGGTTACATGTGGGGAGGGCACTGACAAGAGAAGGGGCTATAACCATTTTGTGATCTCAGGTATCGCAAGATTGGAGAAGGAGGAGTCGAATGCTTCGACTCGTGAACTCACGAGATCGCGAGATTTCAACAATAAACTTTGGGTTAGGCTCGTGGTCATAGCGTTGTGGTAGCTTGGGAAAGGTGGAGCTCGTGCCTAGTGCATTCGCATAGGGGAGCTTCCCGAAGGACCTGTGGATCGATTTGAAGGAGATTCCAACAAGAAATTGAAAGAGTCGATTCGGCTCGAGGGAGATAGAGAACGATCCTATGAACGGATCTCGATCCGAGGGACGATAGGTCTACTTCAAATAACTCCAGGAAAGCAAACAAGGTAGAAGACATAAGCCCAAGGAGAGTTGAATAGAGATAACGTCTGTTTTAAGAACTTATCCTTACATCTTTGAATCTGTTATTTGTAAAGAAAGAGAGTTAAGTGTTTGTAAACAAAAAAAAAAGAGTTAATGTCCCTAACAAAAAAAATATATATTTTGGTAAATGTGTCCCATGTCTTAGGAAGACCATTGAGTACTATGTTTACCAATTCCTTCTCTGAAATGATCTCTTCAATAGTTTGTCATTGATCTCTTAACTGAGATATTCTCACAAAGTATGATGTTATGTTGTCATAATCATTCATCTTGATGTCACGGAGCTCATTCTTCAAACTCATTACTTGTCCAATGTTTCTGACTGAGAAGAGGTTTGTTAGGGCATCATACATTTTCTTAGACGAATCAAGATGGGAGATGTAGGGTTTCGGGTGGTATTTTATATAATACACTATGATACTCATGGAATTGATATCATTGTCTTTGAGCTTCTCCATAACTGCAATGTTTTACGATTCCTTTTATTTTCCTTCTTCAAACTCTGGTTCCACAATATTTCCTTTCACAATATCCAACACTTTATTCTTGGCAAGGATGAGATCAATCCTTGTCTTCCATGATCTGAAGTTAGAATCCCCATCTAACTTGTTTTCTGACTTCATAGAGTAAGTCATAGTTTCCTTGACTTGGTCAACCCTAGATTTTGACCAAAAACTCAACCTTGACGTCTTAGCTTGCTGAGAGTACCATAAGATGTGTTAGGCTAGGGAGAACTAGTCTATCCATAAATTAGGTCAATCCCTTCACTTAAGGTGCCTCAACAAGAGAATTAGGGTTTCTTCAACTGCACCTGCTAGTAACCCTAGCAGCAATGCTTTGGTAACTGCTCCTACTAAAAACCCTAGTGACAGTCCTTCAACGAGCTTAGTATCCTTATGGCTATGCTCCCTTCCAGTGGTTAGACTAAATTAAGGAGGTGTGGACCCATAACCTATTAGAATATAATGGATGTGCTCGTTTAACCATAGACAATATCACTATTGTCACCCAACCATAGGCCGAAGCCACCCCCAAGCACCTTAAACTTGACAGAGAATCATTCTGGAAGAAAACCCTAGGCTAGATAGCCAAACAAGATAGTGCACCTCTCTCCAAGGATAGCACACCAGATAGGAGTAGCAAGAGTTGATCAAAGACTCCAAACCATAACTAAGAGAGATTCCAGGCCAAAACGGAAATCTGCTAGCTGTAGCAGCTGCAACGACAACTCTCCTCCAAACTTGCACACAAATTGGCCAACTACAGTGCGCACAAGTGTTGCTTCTACAGTTCTGAGAATGCCTGCCAGAATGAAGACTGGCCTCCTGTATTTATACTAAAGCGGGAAAACTGCCTGGGCCAACTTCTCATTTTGGGTGCCTATTTACTTATTATATAATATTTCCTTTAGATGACTTCTTCTCTTGGAGGATAATAACCTAATACAAGTTATCCTCTTGAGTAAAATTGTCTTCTAGGGTTATTAGCCAACTAATTAGGGTTTCTTCTTTCTTCCTGGAATATTCTATTCTCGTCAGGTTTACACGTGGAGGTAAATACCTCCCACAGATACCATAATATCAACAAGGGGAATGCCTCTTTCACTCACAGATGTGGGTCAAGGGGGATCTGATTCATTTCATTGTCGGCAGCGGTAGTGAGAAGAACCCGATTTCAGCAAAGGTCGTCAAGTGGTTGAACCTGCCAATGACACCACACCCACAGCTCTACACCATCGGTTGGCTTCATTAAGGGAGAGATATTTGTGTCAACCAATAGTGTCGTCTTCCCTATGGAATCAAGCCTTTCAAATATGAAGTAATGGGTGATATTTCTCCCCTTGAAGTTTGTGATGTTCTTTTAAGACAACCATATTTGTGGAAATTTCATGTTGTGTATGATTCTATACCCTGCAATGTTTTTATTACTTTGGGTAGACAATTGTATAGGATCCCAGAGGTGGAACCGTCTACTGTTATTTATTTAATCTCTACTAATAAATGCAGTAATTTCATTTCCCAGATCGAAAGTTCATCTTCTTTGTGATCCATGCTCATAGTAAGCAGAAAGTTGTCACCACATCTGTGGCCTCTACAAAATGCCTCTTTTTTTAGCAACAACAAGTGGATGAGATCGTGGAAGAATATAGAGACATATTTGTCTCACCTACAAGGGTACCAACACACTACTAAGTCAAGCATCCAATTGATCTGACCCCCGGTGCACCTATACCTAATGGGCGAGTCTATTGGTGCTTGTTGATGGAGAATGGAAAAATCAGGGGTCATATCTAAGAGCTTCTTCAAGAGGGGAACATCATACCCAGCTCCTCCCCTTGCAGAAGCCCGATTGTACTAGTGTAGAAGAAGGATGGGAATTGGTGACTCTGCATTGATTACAAAGCCTTAAAGAAAATCATAGTCAAGAACTGCTACCCCATTCCTAGGATTGATGACCTTCTTGACCAACTCAAGGGGGAAAATTTATTCAGCAAGATTGACCTAAATTATGGCTACCACCAGGTTCCCATCGAAGCAACTGATGTATGGAAGACAACCTTCAAGTCTAAAGAAGGTCTCTACGAATGGATAGTCATGCCCTTTGGCCTAACAAATGAACCAACCACTTTCATGAGGCTAATGGATGATGTATTGATACCCTTCACCAACTCCTTTATGGTAGTATATTTGGATGACATCCGTATATTTAGCAGAACGTGGGAGGAGCATATGCGGCAAATTCAGCAGGTTTTGAGCACTCTGCGGCAACACAAGATTTATGCCAACTTGGAAAAATTCTCTTTTGGAATGAACAAGGTCCAATACCTAGGATAAATTATTGATGAGCATGGGATACATGTTGATCCAGCTAAGATCTAAGTCATTTGTGGTTGGCCAACCCTGACCACACTGACCGAGCTTCGTAGCTTCCTGGGATTAGCCAATTTTTACCGATGGTTCATGTTGGGATTCTCCCATATTACCTGGGCCCTCAGCCAGGTGACCAAGGGCGGTGGTAGGGAAAATTTAGTGGGGGGGAAGGAGCAACAACGAGCATTTGAATATCTGAAACATCGTTTGTGCTCAGCTCCGGTACTCTCCTTTCCTAATCTACAACAACCATTCGAGATTGAGACTGATGCATTTGACTATGTTGTGGGTGCATTTCTCACTCAGTATGGGCATCTACTGGCATACCATAGTGATACACTCTCTGATATTGTCCAGAAATACCCCACCTATGACTAGGAAATGTATTCCATTGTACAAGTCTGTCGTCAATGGAAACATTACATTCCAAGGAAAGAGACGATCATACACACTGATCACAAGCCTTTATTGTTCAGACAGACACAGGGGAAATTACAAAATGACTACCATCAGAAGTGGTCCACCTACCTACAGTTCCATCTCAATATCAAGTATAAGATAGGTATCTCCAATTATGTTGTTGAATGCCTCAGTCGCCCTCATGTGGTTGCATTCACCACTATGCTCCATTTCTGTGGACATGAAACATCGGAGTGGCCCCAACTTTACCAGCAAGATACAGACTTTGCCACCACATATCATATCTTCGGTACATGCACCACTGTCATTGATTTTCACATTCAAGACGGACTCTTAAGCCACATGGTCCATATTTGTGTTCCTACAAGTGAGCATGCAAATATGATTTGGGAAGCCCACTACAGTCGAGTGGTAGGAAATTTTGGCATAGATAAAATGGTGGTCATTCTTCAGAAACATTTTTATTGGCTAAAAATTTGACAGGACGTTAGCAAGTATATCAAATCTTGCACTGCCTGTGTCATTTCCAAGCCATCCATCAAGAATCAAGGATTATACACCCCACTTCCTATTCCCGAGAAGTCATGGGAATCCATCTCCATGGATTACATGTATGTTTTGTCATCCACCAAGCACAAAAATGAATGTGTGTTTGTGGTCGTTGATTGGTTTTCGAAGATGGCCATCCTCACAGCCTGTAAGAAGAATGTCACAGCGACATATACTACCACGCTCTTCTTTGAATGAGTTTGGGTTCACTTTGAGATACCACAAACCATCATCTCCGACCAAGACAACAGGTTCCTCAACACCTTTTGGTCGATTCTCTGGTCTTTGTTGGACACCAAGATCACAAAATCCACTTCTTTCCACCCCCAAACTGATGTCCAAACCGAGGTCATCAACCAGATGATAGTGCACATTCTACGCATGTACAATTCTAAGCATCCCCTTACATGGTACTAGAGTCTCCCATATGTCCAACATAGTTACATCATGTGTAATGATCCCAAGCAAAATGTTTTTCTTGGAGTCACTAACTAACCACTGATTTGATTATTAAGTGTGTGTATGTAGGTTGGCCATCAACATTTCGGCCTTAGGTTTTATTCAGTTATTCAGCCACAGATTATACAAGAATAATTGCCATCATATGAAGAACATCAACAATACACAAGATAGAAACCACAAGAAATAGATAAACTTTATTATAAGAAAGAAAGCACCTAATACAAATAGCAAAGAAGATCTAGAATAGCCTTAGATGGATTCAAGACAATAATAGAGTTGCATACAAAATGCTCCCAGAGATACAAAGAAAGACTCCCAAAGGCTGTAATAGAAGATGAATTCTCAACTGAAAAACCAGGGTTTAAGCCCAACCCTGAAGCAACTAGTACATCCCTGCTAGTGTCGGTACGACCTGCTAAAGATGATGGATACCAATGGTTCGAACCTCCTAAAGATGAAGTTCCCCAAATGATTCCAAACTCCTCCCAATGATAGATCAAGGAAATGGAAGCCTCCTCCTAAAGTATGGAGCCAAAAAACTGAAGCCTCCTCCTCAAACTGTAGAAACCCTAAACTGGTACGACCCTCCTAAAACCTTGAATATGACCAATAGTACATCCTAGCTAAATATGGGCTCAGAATCTCTTGAAACTCTCTAGGATGATAGATCAGGTCACCACAAGCCCCTGAAAAAAGTCTCAAGATCAGATCTAGCCAATGACCTTCTTGATCTAAGAAACACTGAATCACCAAATCGTCCTCTTCCTCCTGAAATCATCTCAACCTGCAAATAGATGATAGGGACATGGTAAATCCTCCAAGAAACCCTCAAAATTATGAGAAAGGCCTTGCAATAAAAACCCTAATGCTGAAAACCATCAAAACTTCCTCATTATGCTGGATTGAACTCTTCCTCGACCAATGGTGTGCCCCTATAAGAAAACCCTAGCTGGTACAGCCTTGTTGATCCAACTGGTATGGCCCTGCTAGTCCTCCTGAATAACTGATAGATGTAGAATGGTGTGGGTGGAGTATTTCATCCCTGAGACCAAGCTTGGAACAAGGTGAGTGGAATCTTTCACCACTGAGTTATTCACTAGGGTTTGTAATATCAAAACCCTCAAAACTGTATTCTCAATAGCATCAACAAGCAAATATCCAAAATCCAAAATGGATGAGAGGTGCGCCCTAGCCTTCTTTTTATACGTTTCTTCTATTTCCCTATTGATTTAAGTTAACCCCTAAGGTTAACTCCTAAATCAACCTCCAATGCTTCTATTCCTTCATTGAGTTATTTTTTTAACTCCGTTTACCTTTTTATTAAGTCAACTAAAGAATATAACCCTATTTTGGTTGACTTTTCCCCTCAGTGTGAGACTATGGACTAGTGGGGATGCGTAGGTCACTAAGTCTTCTCAAACCTCTTCATCAAGAGGTGGGGGACATTACAACAGGGCTCTCCATAGTTCCACTAGCCATAGCCCATTTTAGGTGGGTATGGGATTCCAACCCTTGGGACCCATTGATGTTTCACTTCCTCTTCCCACTACACAAATAGACTCTTCCCCTGATCAATCCGTGATCGATAAATCCACCAGATTCATTGAGAGGATTCAACACATCCACCAATAGGTCCAAGAGATTTTGCAGAAATCCAATGCTAAGTACAAGCAACGCCATGATAAACACAGGGTACCACACCAGTTTCAGGTTGGCGAAAAAGTTTGGTTACATTTGAAGAAGGAGCATCTCACCGGACCCCATCGAGAGCTTTGCCCACTTTGTTATGGGCCTTACACTATCACCAAGGTTGTGGGTATAAATACTTTTGAGCTCAACACTCCACCCTTCCTTGGTCTACATCCAATATTCAATGTGGACCTCCTTCAACCATATTTTCCACCATTATTGGACACCTCTATAATTGTCGAATAGCTGACACTAATAGAGCTCAACCCTTAATGTATTGAAAAAGAATCCATCGATCATATAGTGGACACATGGTTCAAGGGCACTTGCTAGCAGTGGATCTAGCTTTATCGGGTTGTCAAGGCAGGGAAACTCCTACACAAAGGAAAGTGGCTCACTCGAGGCCAAATCCAGTAGAATTTTTCACACCTGATGGGGGAACTCAATGCAATGGATACCATTTCTTACTAGGAGGGTAGGATTGATCCAAGTGGATATTGGTGGCCACCCATCTATTTCAACTGGATCCTCGTGTCCGTTTTTTATTCAGCGTGTCTTTTTTTACTATTTTATAATTGTGATTTCTACACTTTTGGGGTTTTCTGAAGCCTCACACACTCTCTAGGTGGACATAGGTGGCCTCTCGCCTAATCCAACTAGATTATTTTGTATGTTTTCATGTTAGCGCATCTTGTTGTACTTCCAGGGTTGTTTTGGGCCCTTAAACGTTGTTTTTTTTACTCACCACAGTCAAACTATAGACAGAGTCAGAGTATGACAATAGAATATGTATTTCTCTAAAATACCTTTCCAATGGGCTATCACGCACCTAAAACAGAGGTTGTATGAAAAATTTACGGCCCTAGGAAGTTGAGGTACCAAACTACACCAACTTATCTATAGGACCCACATAACGTTTGGTGTTTCACCTTCTAGGGTTAGGTTTTTGGATGTCTAGGGTTTTGGAATTCATGAGTAATATAAAAAAGGTTTATGGAGCCTCATTGTATTCCATTTTTCTCAGACAGATGCGTGTAGCAGCCACATCTCTTCTCAGAGATAGCTACCACCATTTGATCAACTTTCAGTTCTACAGTTTTACAGTTTCAGCCTATTTCATTATTTAATAGAAGATATTATTCACTGGATATTTTTGTTATTCTTCCTATCTCTGTGTTTATTGTATTTAGTCTGTTAATCAGTTCATTCCGCTCCTAAATCCGGATCATGCATCTTTATAATAGATTTTGTAAGACCTTAACAAATGATTGATCATTCAATAACTTAACACGTGATTGAAAAAACGTCTTTATGGTACTTACTTGCTCTAAAGTTTGTCCTATATTGGTATGGTCCATTGAGAATGGCATCCCATATATTGGTGGCTTCTGAGTTTGATGTGTGATTGATGTAGATGCAACATTCTACTTGATAAATTCATGTCTAGCCTCCTTAAATGTTTCCTTTGCTTTTTGTGCATCAAACTGCTTATCTGGATCAATATTCTTCTTAACACATTGGTGTTAAGTTGGATCTTGTTTTGCTGCATTAGCTCCTACCTTATCTCCTCCTCGAGTGACTATATTGATGTTTCTCCCATCATCCCTGACTTCTACATAAATCCATTGGACATTTTGGTTGTTCTGGTTCCTTTTTTCTTGGATTTTTCCCAAGAGTGTTGGGCATTCTTATGTGTCATGATCTGTCGTGCGAAAGTACATACATTTTGTTGGTGGAAGTGTACAATCCCTTGTATAATGTCTTGGTTGTTGGAGGTTGTGGCACACTACTAGTCCTCTGCCTCATCCAAATCCTCCTTTTTCTCATCCTCCACCTTTCTATCCACCTCGATATCCTCATGGAGTGTTGTACTAGGGTACCTAGTTATATTGCGTGAGTTTATATTGTGGTTGTGCATTATTATACTATTGTTGTGCATTATTGTACTATTGTTGCGCATTGTTGTACTGTTGTTGCGCATTGTTGTACTGTTGTTGCTCATTGTTGTATCGTGGTGGTACCTGGTTGAGCTGAACTGTAGGTTGTCCTGTCATCATTTATGCTTGCACCCTATAAGTATTTGAAGTTCTTTATCTGATCATCTCCATAGTTCTACAATCCTTATCATCATGACCCACTGATTTGAAAAAATTGAAATATGAACTTATTGTTATTGTCTTATAATTTTGCATCATTGGACAATGATATGGATCATGCCCATGCGTTTTAAAAATCTTGCACCATGGACCTTATGTTGGCAAGGGGTTTGGCACCCATGTTGTCATGTACTGTGCAAAATTTGGACATTCATTTTTATGGTATCCTTTTGTCCTGCATAGCATACACCAAACAACCTCTCTTTTCTCTTTTCCCTTATTCTGGTTAAGTTGAAATGTTAGATTATTCAAATCTTCCTTTAGCTCCTCTATTGTTGGATACATCTATTGATATTGGTTCTCTTCTAGTTGTAAGGTTTCCTGCAGAGCCTCTACCTAGGTTTGTAACTTTTGATGTTTTAATGGGTATTTCAAGTGTGGTAACAGTGAAATACCTCCTAGTCTCCTATATATACCAAGGCGACCTTTTCATTTGGAATGATCTTCTATTGGGAAATCTATGTGGTGTATAAGGAGGTTTCCCCCACGAAGAGGCTTATTATCTAAAATTATCTCTTTTTCAAGGAGTTGAGTACTTATTATGAGGTTTTTCTATGCTATCTTGATATTTGGTTCCTAACATTTGGTATCAGAGCTCAAGGTCTTGGGGTTTCACTGCTACATCTAACACACCTTGGGATTTTAGCTATAACTTGTTTTCTATAGAGTTTCAGAAGGAACCCCTTGGAGGATATTTATTATATGGATCAAGGTATGTTGGGTTCAATTTTTAGCTCCTGAGGCCTTATACTTTCGGAGATATATCCTGTGTAATATTGTATTCTGG
This sequence comes from Picea sitchensis, assembly GCA_010110895.2. NCBI lineage: Eukaryota > Viridiplantae > Streptophyta > Pinopsida > Pinales > Pinaceae > Picea > Picea sitchensis. Next base: position 6,424 of record SNQJ01S0066808.1, on the reverse strand, counting down.
AATCATCTTGAATTTAGTCATTGAGGAATTTTCGCTATGAAGATTTTTCTGTAACGCTTCAGACACTAAAATATGGAGGATATTCATAGAAATTATTAAGGTATCTGTGTTAAAAATTTCATCTTCTGGGTCATCTTAAATTTGTAGATACACCCTATGGAAGATAGGGTATTTGACTAGTCCAAATAGATACACCATGTGGAAGATAGGGTATTTGACCCTATGTTCCAGGTAAAAAAATCATAAATTATTCCTATAGTATCCAAACTGAGTGAGACCAGTTTCATTGGATAGTGGATAGTCTGTAGTATTTCTGGTACAATTTTCAGAATTGTATATCAATTATTTTGTGCAAGGCACTCTATATAAGTGAGATCTCCTGGAAGGTAAAAAAAATAAGCAAGTTGTGGGTAATTTACCATAACTTCCACTTTTCACATCCAATTTTGATCATACCTGTGGAATTGCAGAGAACAAATATCAAAGAACTACAAAAAAAAAAAAATCATACCAAGAAGGGCCAAAATTTTGGAGATACAATAGAAGAAAGATCGTCTAGTGGAACCACCTCAAAATCAAGGTATAAAAGTGATACTTGGCCAACATTCCACCAAAAAAGGGATCTTCTATGCCAAATAAGCCTCTATAAAATCTTACTTGGACTCTTGATGAAGGTGAAGAAATGTGCAGAGACATAAATGATTTACAAAAGAATACAGTAAAAAAAGATGAACTACAAGCTATGATGGATTCAACTAAAGCTAAGTTGGAGGAAATAATGTATACTAAGATGGAGGATTTAAAAAGGGAGATCGTGGAAGAATTGAAAAATCTTCCAATAGAGAGGACACCTGAAAGTGAAAATGTATCCCATGAAATTCATGATGAGGACAAAGGGAAGATGAATCAAGAATGGAGAAACTCCAACCTTAGGTTGAAGACCAACCACTTTCCTAAGATCAATATGAGGAAGTTTGATGGCAAGGATCGAATCACATGGATACTTCAGATGAAGCAATTCTTGGATGTACATGATGTGACACATACACAAAAGGCACGAATTGCTTCTTTATATTTAGAACACAATAAATTTGTGTGGTATTGATGGATTTGTTCTCACAATATCACTCATCACTTGGATAATGTTCATGGAAGAAATGATAGCACACTATGAGGATAAAAAGAGAAATACCTTCTTTAGCCAATTGATAAATCTCAAGCAAAAGGTTTCGGTTACAAAGCACATTGAGAACTTCCAAAGATTGAATATAAAGGTAACAGATATTCCAGATGACCACCTGATTGATGTATTCATAGGAACTTTAAAGGATAACATTCAACATGAGGTTTTCCTTTGGGAACCCAAATCATTGGAGAATGCATTGAGGGTGGAAAGAAATGTTGAAAGTAAAAATATGGCTATGGCTACTAGAAGGACCACTCCTAACATCTATCGAGAGAATAATGTTCCATCTTCTAAAACACCTCAACCTACTAGGTTGACACCTCAACAATTGGAGGAAAGAAAAGAAAAAGGTTTATTCTTTTATTGTGACAACAATTACAGTAAGGGACATAAGTGTGGTGAGAAGAAATTATTCTACATAGATTGTGAAGAGGAATAAGAACAAGAACAAGAACAAGAACCATCTTAAGATGAAAATGTACAAGCAATTTCTCTTGAAGAGTTGACTCCCATGATATCATGTAATGCATTGGCTGGAATTAACACTCCTTAAAACCTCAAGATCGAAGGATATATCAAAAATAAAAATTTAATAGTACTAATTGATTCTGGTAGTACTCATAATTTCATTCACTATAAATTAGCCAAAGATCTCAATTTCTTTGTATATCTAGCACCAGAGTTTCAAGTAATGATTGCATATGGAGGAACTATCAATTGCTCTGGAAAATTCAATAATATTAATCTTAATATGGGGGAATATGTAATAAATAGTCCAATGATTGTTATACCCATGGGTGGTGTTGATGTCGTACTAGTAATCCAATGGTTACAATCATTAGGAATAGTGGCTTTTAATTATCAAGAACTTTTCATTAAATTTTCATTGGAAGGAAAATAAATTGAGTTAAGGGGTATCACAGGGAAAACCAATAAGGTGATAAGCTCTAATGGCATGACAAAATTATTGAAAAATGGGAATCATGGTGTAGTTGCACAACTATGCTAACTAGATGTTCAAACATATAAGACATTTATTCCCCTATATCTCCAAGGGATCATTGATAAACATTCCAAAGTATTTGAAGATATTCCCAAAGTTCTTCCACCCACTTGAAATCATGATCATGCTATTCACCTAATTCCTCGGAGTGTTCCTCCGAACATAAGGCCTTACAGATACCCTTATGCCCACAAGAGTGAAATTGAGTGTATGGTTGAAGAAATGTTAGAGGATGGAATTATTAGATCTAGCCAAAGTTCTTACTCTGCACCGGTGGTAATGGGACTCAAGAAAGATGGCTCATGGTGTATGTGTACAGATTATAGAGAGATAAACAAGATCACTATTAAATATAAGTTTCCCATTCTCTTCATTGATGAATTGTTAGATGAAATACATGGAGAAAACTATTTCACAAAGTTGGATCTTCGTTCAGGGTATCATCAGATTAGAATGAAGGAAGCAGATATCCCAAAAATATCATTCCGAACTCACAAAGACCGTTATGAATTTTTTGTCATGCCTTTTGACCATACAAATTCACCTTCCACATTCCAAGGGTTGATGAATTCCATTTTCGGGCCCTTCCTTCAAAAATTTGTGTTAGTATTTTTTGATGATATACTAATCTATAGAAAGTCTTGGGAGGATCATGTGTGACATGTTGACAAGGTGTACAATTGCTAAAGGAGCAACAACTATATGCCAAACCATCCAAATGTTTCTTTCGTGTAAATAAGGTAGAGTATTTGGGTCATATTGTATCTAATGAAGGTGTGAAGGTACACCCTAACAAGATTAGGGCTATGATAGACTAGCTGATTCCCAAAATATTGAAGAACCTTAGAGTATTTTTGGGTTTGACAGGTTACTATCGCAAGTTTGTTTGGAACTATGGAAGAATAGCAGAACCTTTAACGAAATTAACTAAGAAGGATGCATTTTCATGGACTCCAGATTCAACTCAAGATTTTGAACAACTTAAAAAGGTGATGTGAAAATATTTATTATGGAATGTGATGTCTCGGTAAATGGCATTCGTGTTGTCCTAATGCAAGAAGGAATACCCCTATCTTTTGAAAGTCGGTCACTCAAGGGAAAGGACTTACACAAACCCATTTATGAGAAGGAAATGATGGAAACACTACATGAATTGAAGAAATGGTGCCCTTACCTAATAGGTAGGCACTTCAAGGTCAAAACAGATCATGATAGTCTTAAATACTTCTTGGAACAAAAACTACCTTTAGAAGAATAACAAAAATGGGTGACCAAGATATTGGGTTATGATTTTGAAATCATCTATAAAAAAGGGAAACAAAATGTTGTGGCAAATGCACTCTCAAGAAAGGATGAAGATGTTGAGGCCTTTCTCTATGTTATCTCAATATTCCAACCCGATTGGATAATAGAAGTGAGGAATTAATGGAAGAATGATGAAAACGTCTGGACTCTCATTCAAAGGTTTTAGCAGGATTCCAGTGCATCATATACATTTACATGGAAAAATGATTCACTATGGTACAAATATCACATATATTTATGTAATACATCCCAACTCAAATAAAAATTACTATTGGAATTGCACATCTCTCTGGTAGGAGCGCTCTTGATATTTTTAAAAACCTACCATAGGGTCAAGAAGGAATTTTTTAGGATGGCCTTAAAAATGATGTTCAAATGTTTTGGCGGAATGTTTGGTTTGCCAGCAAAATAAGGTGGAAACAATTAAGACCCCGGGTCTTTTTCAACCATTAGTCATCCCAATTCAACATTGGGAGGAATTTTCCAAGGATTTCATCATAGGGTTACCGAATTTTGAAGGAAAGAGTGTCATAATGGTGATTGTTGATAGACTGAACAAGTACGCACACTTTTGTGCACTCTCTCATCCCTTCAAAGACAGTACATTTTCCACTGCATTTATGGAGACAGTTCAAAAGATACAGGGAAGCCCAAATATTATTGTAAGTGACAGAGATACCATCCTCACTGGACATTTTTGGACAGAATTATTTTCTTGGTTGGGGTCAATTGGCTCATAGCTCATCCTATCATCGTCTATCTGATGGAGAAAGTGATAGAGAGAAAAAATGTCTGGAAGGCTACCTTCGTTTCTTTGTCTCTGATAAACAAACACAATGGTTCAAATGGTTACCCTTGGGAGAATGGTTGTATAAGACTTGCTTTCATACTGTAACAAAAATGACACCATTTATGGAATTCTATGTATACCACCCTCCTTCCATAACTTCTTCTCTAAAAGAAAAATATAACGTTCAAGCAGTGGAAGATCACATCGAGCATCAACAAGAAGTTATCCAAACCTTAAAGGACAACCTGACCATGGCACAAAATCGCATGAAACAACAAGCAGATCAACATCGTAGTGAAAGAAGTTTTGAAGTGGGGGATTGGGTGTTTTTAATACTACAATGATACAAACATATGTCCCTCAAGCAAGCCAAGAAGGATAATAAACTATCACCAAAGTAATATGTCCCTTATAAGGTGTTTCAAAATATTGGTGCTATGGCATACAAATCGGAGTTGCCTACATCTTCACGAGTACACTCAAATTTCCATGTTTCATGCTTAAAGAAGGTTATAGGTGACAAGATCCTAGTTCAAACTATATTTCTAGAACTTGAAGAGGAAGGAAAAATAATATTGGAGCTTGAAGCTATTATTGACAAAAGAATTCACCAGTTGAGGAAAATATCCATTTTAGAGTATCTCATTAAGTTGAGGAAACTACCTGTTGAAGATTCCACTTGGGAAGATTAGTCTTTTATACAGAAGCATCCAGAATTACTCAAGCATTGCAGACACCCTAAATAGTGGCACATCACCCCTTAATTGGGCATATTACATTAGTAATGTTATTTTATTTATGTCGGTTTGTGTCCATTAGTTGTAATTGTACCTCCTAGTCTCCTATATATACCAAGGAGACCTTTTCATTTGGAATCATATTGTATTGGGAAATATATTTGGTGTATAAGGAGGTTTCCACCTCGAAGAGTCTTATTATCTAAAATTCTCTCTTTTTCAAGGCGTTGAGTACTTATTATGAGGTTTTTCTATGCTATCTTGGTATTTGATTCCTAACATGGACAAATTTGTCTTCCAATTACAAGAAGGTACAAACAACAATTGCAATTTCACTTGGACAAATTTTTCTTCCAAGTCCAAGAAGAAACAAGAAGATACAAACAACAATTCCAATCACACTTCTACAAATTTGTCTTCCAATTCCAAGAAGATACAAACAGCAATTGCAATTGCACTTGAACAAATTTGTCTTCCAATTCCAAGAATACACAATTACATACAAACAACAATTCCAATTTCACTTGAAAAAGTTGTCTTCCAAATTTTCCTGCAATGGTCTCACAATAGAACTAAAGTATTTATGAATCTAACAAGAACACTAAAAAAGGTAAAACATGTATGTGCAGGGTGCTTTTGTCTGAAGTTTTTGCGTTTTTTAGACAATGAGATAGATGAGGTGGGGTGTTCTTGGGACCAAAAAATTCCCAGCAGGAACACATACACATTCCTAGAATGTGTGTGCACTAAAGCGTGTGTGCGCTCTAGGAACATGTGCACATTATTGTTGAGCATAAATAACCAATTAATTCAAGTCACAGGAGTGCGTGCGTGCTCTTAATGCAAATGGTATAGAATTTAATATCCACCAAACCTTTGTATGAATAAAATTGTATAGGGGTATGGAGACAACTAAGGCATAAGGGGTTAGGATTGAAAGTGTTTTCAAGGATAGAGCAATGGTTAGAGAACCAAAATGTGGGTGATGTGAGTGCAAGGGTTGTGCATAAGGTATATGCATAGTACACTCAGGGCTTGATTTAAGTTGGGTTTAAGGATTGAGTATCAGTTATGCCTAGGCTTAGATGGAGCTAGGGTGGCCTATGTGATTGTCTACATCAAGCTCTAGGTCAACCTATAAATCTAGATCTAGCTCTATGTGGTGGTCTAGGTCATGGTGTATGTCAATATTTGGGTCTGGTAACAAGATATTTGGAGGAATGGAACATAATGAAATGGACATTATGATTGCAGTGAAACCAAATTGAAAGGATTGTTTGGAGGTGGAGAGATAGTGAGATTGCAATGAACCATTTGGAGGCCTCAAATAAGAAGAGAGAGGGGAGATACAATGAGAGTGAGACTAACAATATGAGAGAGATAGTGGTGGTATATGTAGGAGG
>SNQJ01S0066807.1:79667-92215 GCA_010110895.2 Picea sitchensis | reverse complement strand
CCACGTATATACATACATATATATACATACATATATATACATACATATATATTCATACATACATATATATATATATATACTTACTTATATATATATACTATATAAGTAAGTATATATATATACACACACTTATATATATACACTTATATATATATACACTTATATACATATATATATATCAGTAATAAGTAGGAGTTTCCAGAAGTATAATGCTCTGTAAGCATAAGGGTTCAGAGATGTTTATTCAGGACCTTTACCGATAAAATAACTTAGAATTTTGTTTAATGGAATAAACCGTAGAAAAAAAAATGGTGTGAAAAAACAGAGGTCAATTGGGTTTCGGCGATTACACACGTCGAACACAAAAGATAAAGACCACGTTGTATGTCGAATCGCGAAATGTGAAAAGAATGTGGCCTAGCAATTTGGGGTTTCGAGGTTCGCGATTTCGGGGTTTACGAACACGTGGCATGCAAACAAAATGAAATAAGGAATGTCGAATCACGAAATGTGAAAATACTGTAGCTAAACATTTTCGGGGTTTTGGGGTTTGGGATTTCAGAGTTTAATAGAGCAAAGGAACTCTGCGTATATGTAACAAGCAAGTCTTGAATGTCGAAATATCAACCTTGCAATTAAAAGCACAATTAAATGTGCAAAACTGATTACTTTGACAAACTCTGTTTCCATTCTTCCTTTTCATTTCTCTGTATATATTCCCTTAGATGATGATAATGATCTAAGAAATGTCGATGTATAAACATAAACGACAATGAATGAGTACTCGTATATTTTGGTAATAATCTATGCAAAGCAATAACATCACCAAAGTATCGATGCATGACCAGGATATGCATTTAATAGGATTATATGCATATATTTGTATCTTGCTTGATATATGTACAATAGATTAATATTCTAGAGCCCCTTTTCTTTTGTTGAGATGTGATTCAAAATATGTGCGCCTTTGGAAATCCATAGATTCCATACAATGCATAAGAACTCAGACTATACAGACAACATGATGCAGGAGCATCACTCCACGTCAGCCAACCATCCAACCAGCCACGTCAGTGCGTGCATTCAAGGCTGAAGAGAGGCGCAACCCTCGTTTTCAATTTTGAAATTGAATGTAATTTAATGGTGTAGGTCGTTGAGCCGCAAATTCGTTCTTTGCACAAGCTATAGTGTAGGTAGGCCTTTAAATGTTTGTAAGTCTGAGATCTAGATCTGGATTGTGGACTAGACAACCCCTTCAATGCCATTGAATAGGGTAGGTAGATTGGAGGGAAGAGCTCGAAGATCCCCCTCAGGTAAAAGATCAATTGCAATATCATTTTGTAAGAATTTGTAATAGTGAATAGGAGAGCTGAGAGGAACAGACAGAAGGAGCTGAGACTCTGTCAAAGTCCATGCTCAGGAACACCTTGTATAAACATGCATTTGGAGAGCAGTTTTTCCTGCATATTTCCTGTGTTGAATGGATGTCTTTGTGTGTTCTTTGTATGCTGTGAATATATGTTATATGTTTTTAGGAGTGTGTTTGATTTTCATGTTTTAGAGGTTCTTTGTGCTTTCATTCTAGGAGGGCGTGACAGAGTACTGCGGTCTCTGAATACTAGTGCATTGATGCACTTCTGAACTCAGCGGATTCAGACAGAGACGTGCCAGGTGGGCACAGGAGCTGAAATCATCAACTCAGAGGAATACCTATGAGGTTCCTAAACACCTCAAGAGGCAAGTTTGTGTAGGAGAAACACGGTTGTAGACAGAAGCTCTGAGGAGTTCTATAAAGCTCTACCAGGAGGGCATTGAGCCAGTGCAAGGAGTGCACAGAAGACAGAAACTCTGCTGTGAGTTCTGTATAACTCTGCCAGGAGGGCATTGAGACAGTGTGTAGATAGGCATAGGCAGAGAACTCTTTGAGTTATGGAATTTGAAGGAAGAGTCCATTGAAGGATCTTCACAGGGTTGTTGAACACCCTGAGTACTCAGCAATAAGTTGTTTGAGTAGAAGGATAGCCAGGAGGGCATCTGAATTCTCCATCTGAAGGAGAAGGGATAAAAGGACCGAGTTCCTTATAAGTCTGGGTGAGAAGAGAAGCTCAGGACGAATAGCACTTGCGTGTGCACGAAGACTCTGCAGGAGCGCAGAAGTCACGAAATCCTTCAAGGATTCGGGACCAAAGCTTAGGAGGGATACTGTGTTTTTATATGCACAGGCAAGGACTTGACTTGAAGAGTTCGTAGAAGAAAAGGAGAGAAAAGGTTGAAGCCTTTGAACCTTTGGAAATTCTTCCAAATCTAGGAAGAATGCGCAGAAGCATAGGAGGAGTACAGCTGCCATCAGATCCAGTCAGAAGATCTGGACCGTTGGAGTTTTACTACGTCCATAAAGCAGCAGCAGGAGTGCATAGGAGAAATGATCTGAACCATCGGATCTTTCTTAGAACACCCGTCAGTCGTTAGATCTGAAAGAAGATGCAGGGGGGTTAAACTCTCGTAAGCAGAGATAAAGTCCCGAAGGAGAGTTCGTATCGGGATATCGGCGTTCAAGAGTTCGAGAGTCCGAACACTCGACATCAGAAACCTTGAAAAGGTGATATTAGATCTGAGTCGTCCATCTAAGGGGGATAGGTGGCAGTGATCGAAGGATCGATGTAAGTACCAAAGAAGTCTAAGTGTAGGTCTCATCAACTCAGGAGTTCATGGGTTGAAGGGCCAAAATACTTGCATCAGGATTCGTGAAATTGCGAAGTCCGAAACCCCAAAAAGACGGAAAGTTCTGTTGTGGGGCCAGCTGACGTGACTTTGACACATCGGAGGTCAGGAGTCGACATTTCGAGATTCCAGAGGACAGGAGGTCGGGCTCTCGAATTGGTAAACCCCGATATAAGACTGTGATCATAGGGATAGTGGTCACATGGACCAGAGCATAGCCAGGTGAGGCTAAGGCAAGAAAGGAAGTTTCAGAAATCAGGATTCGAAGGATCGGGAATCCTGAGGATAAGGGGTCCCAGAGCATTTCGGTAGAGGAATTTCTGAAACCCCGAATTAAGGTTAGGGTCATATGTGAAGTGGTCATGTGGGCCAATACTTATCCCTGAGGGCTAGTCACCGACAAAGGTGTTTTGGCACTTCAAAAATTTGGAGATCGAGAGATTGTGAAGACAGGGCTTCTCGACATCGGGAATTAAGAGATCCCAAAACTCGAAGTTTGCGTTCCTGTTAAAGGAGAGGGAGCGGTTGTGTGTATAGAGGTCGCTGAGAACAGAGAAGGACCTGTCGATCGATTTGAAATTTGATTCCAACGGGAGACAGAAGAACCACTTCGGCTCATGAATTAGATTGAACGATCCTTAGACCGGGAGGTCGGGTGCAGGGACCCTGAGGGGTTGTGGCAGTGCGTGCATCATCAGTTTTGGTATCAGAGCTCAGATTTTGTTTGTACATTGCAGACAGAGGGAGCAGGAAGAAGACAAAGTGTTGGAGACTCTGTAGGGGATTGTTTGCGGGTAGGCAACAATCCATAGATAATCAGGAGGACTTCGGATGAAGTTGGAGAAACTCAAGGTTTTAGAGTGAGCAACAGATTTTCCAGGAGGGAAATAGACAACAAGATGGCTACTAAGGGATATACGAGTGCTGGAAGGAAAGACCTAGAGCAGATGAGTAAATCTAAATTGGATAAAGAACATGCCGAGATTAGGGCAAGGATAGATGAGCTTGAACTGCAGATGCGGCAGAACGCAAGGTCGAGATGGGTATATGAATGGCCCATGAAGATGAGAGAAAAATGGCCAGTTAAGGAGTTGATGTCTAAAAGACAACGTAGGTTGTTAAGAGGGTGGTTGAGGCATGCTGAAAACCTCGACAAACTTGAGAATATGGTTCAGATATGTGAACCAGAGACTGGGAGAAATCTCAGTGATTCCGAGAATGAAATGGGATCGGCTGAAGACCTCAAGAACTGCCAGGAGGGAAAAGAAGAAATTCCAAATTGCCAGGAGGAAAATGAGTTGAGATCACTGCGGGGTCTCACAGACTGTCAAGAGGAAAGTAGAGGAATTTTACATTGCCAGGTGGGCGATGGATTGCAATCACTGCGGGATCTCATAGACTGCCAGGAGGGCAGCGAAAGGTTTCCAATTTTCCAGGTGGGTAAGGGAACAAAGATGGGATCAGTTGATTCCATAGACAACCAGGAGGGCAACAGGAAAATCCCAATTTTCCAGGTGGGCAGGGATGAGAAAATGAGGCTACGTGAGGGTCTCATAAACTTGGAAGTGAGTTGGAATTAGCTTGAGGAGATGACAAAGAAGATGAGCTCAGAGTTGGATTTTGATCAGCAGATGCAACTGACAGGAGAGGAGGATCAGAGGAATCTTCTGATGATTGGGGGAATTGAAATATTCCTTCCACTTAGCTCGGAGGAAGCCAAAATCTGTGTTGCAGATGCAATATCAACAACAGAAAAAGAATATCCAGTTGTGACTGTCAAGGAAGAATTGGAGCAGATATTGGAGACTGCCCAAACATAAGAGGAAGAAGATGAGCATTCTAAGGAGTGGCTCGATACTTTCATCCAGGAAGCTGAAAGGACTGCAACATTGGATCTTGCATAAGTGGAGGAAGAATAAGAAGAATACAACATTAGTTTGGCTGATATGTATGAACAAATTGAAGCCCTGGAAGAGAGGGTGAAAGTGCAAAGCGTGCACATCCAACAGGCGAAGTTGGAAGCAGCTGATGACACAGGCATGGGAGATCATTGCAATCTTCCAGAATACAGAAAACATTTTCAGCTGAGGAGACTGCATGAGCAGAGCCAGCCACTGGAGTAGCTGGACGAAGTGATTGAGATGAGCAGGTCATCAGAAACTGCCAGCGAGGAGAGGTTGGGCAAAGAAGCAGCAACAACAGCAGTAGGGAAGTGGAGTAGATGAACAACTCCAAAAACTTGTTTGGGATCCAGGAGGATTTCAACCACTGAGAGGGGAATCTCATCAATTTTGCAGCTGAGGAGTATGGTGTGGGAGCATCACTCCACGTCAGCCAGCCAACCACGTTAGCGCGTGCATTCAAGGCTAAAGAGAGGCGCAGCCCTTGTTTTCAATTTTGAAATTGAATGTAATTTAATGGTGTAGGTTGTTGAGCTGTGAAGCTTTGCTTTGCATAGGTTATAGTGTAGGTAGGACTTTAAATGTTTGTAAGGCTGAGATCTAGATCCATATTGTGGACTAGACAACCCCTTCAATGCCATTGAATAGGGTAGGTAGATTGGAGGGAAGAGCTCGAAGAGCCCCCTCTGGTAAAAGATCAATTGTGATCTCATTTTGTAAGAAGTTGTAATAGTGAATAGGACAGCTGAGAGGAGCAGAGAGAAGGAGCTGAGACTTTGTCAAAGTCCATGCTCAGGAACACCTTGTATAAACATGCATTTTCCATTAATATAAAATAGAGCAAATTTTTCTACATATTTCCTGTGTTGAATGGATGTATGTGTGTGTTCTTTGTATGCTATGAATATATGTTATATGTTTGTAGGAGTGTGTTTGATTTTTCAGGTTTGAGAGGTTCTTTGTGGTTTCATGCCAGGAGGGCGTGACAGAGTATTGTGGTCTCTGAATTCCAGTGCACTGATGCACTTCTGAACTCTGCGGATTCAGACAAAGACGTGCCAGGTGGGCACAGGAGATGAAATCATCAACTCAAAGGAAGACCTGTGAGGTTGTTGAACACCTCAAGAGGCAAGGTTGTGTAGGCGAAACACAGTTGCAGACAGAAGCTCTGAGGAGTTCTGTAAAGCTCTGTCAGGAGGGCATTAAGCCAGTGCAAGGAGTGCACAGAAGATAGAAACTCTATTGCGAGTTCTGTATAACTCTGCCAGGAGGGAATTGAGATAGTGTGCAGATAGGCATAGGCATAGAACTCTTTGAGTTCTGTAATTTGAAGGAAGAGTCCATTGAAGGATCTTCGCAGGGTTGTTGAACATACTGAGTACTCAACAATAAGTTGTTTGAGTAGAAGGATAGCCAAGAGGGCATCTGAATTCTCCATATGAAGGAGAAGGTATAAAAGGACCGAGTTCCTTAGAAGTCTGGGCGAGAAGAGAAGGTCAGGACGAATAGCACTTTTGTGTGCGCGAAGACTCTGTAGGAGTGCAGAAGTCACGGAATCCTTCAAGGATTCGAGACCAAAGCTCAAGAGGGAAACTACATTTTTATATGCGTAGGTGAGGAATCGAGTTGAAGAGTTCGCGGAGGAAAAGGAGAGCAAAGGTTGAAGCCTTTGAACCTTTGGAAATTCTTCCAAGTCTAGGAAGAATGCACAAAAGCTAAGAAGGAGTACAATTTCCATTGGATCCAGTCAGAGGATCTAGACCATTGGATTTTTACTACGTCCAGGAAGCAGTAGAAGAAACACACAGGAGAAATGATCTGAACCATCAGATCTTTCTTAAAACACTCGTCATTCGTTATATCTGACAAAATATTTATGGGGGTTAAACCCTCGTAAGAAGAGATAAATTCCCGAAGGAGAGTTCGTATCGGGATATCGACGTTCGGGAGTTTGGGAGTCTTGTGGATGAGAGTCCAGGCACTCGACATCAAAAATCCCAAAAAGGCAAGATTAGATCTGAATTGTCCATCTAAGGGGGACAAGTGGTAGTGATCGAAGGATCGGTGGAAGTACCGAAGAAGTCTGAGCACAGGTCTCGAGAACTCAGCAGTTCGTGGGTTGAAGGGCCGAAAACCTTGCATCAGGATTCGCTAAATCGAAAAGTCTGAAACCCCAAAAAGGTGGAAAGTTCCATTGTGGGGCCAACTGAGATCACTTCGGCACATCGGAGGTTGGGAGTCGGCATTTTAGGAGTTCATAGGATAGGAGGTCGGGCTCTCGAATTGCTAAACCCCAATATAGGACTGCAGTCACGAGGATAGTGGTCACATGGACCAGAGCATAGATAGGCGGGGCTAAGGTGAGAAAGGAAGTTTCAGAAATCGGGATTCAAAGGATCAGGAATCCTGAGGACGAGAGGTCTCAGAGAATTTCAAGAGAGGAAGTTCCAAAACCCTGAATTAAGTTCACGGTCATATGTGAAGTGGTCATGTGGGCCAAGACTTAGCCCTGAGGACTAGTCGCCGATAGAGGTGTTTCGACACTTCAAAAATTCAGAGATCGAGAGATTGTGAAGACAGGGGTTCTCGACATCGGGAATTAAGAGATCCTGAAACCCAAAGTTTGCGTTCCTGTTAAAGGAGAGGGATTGGTCGTGTGTACAGAGGCCGCCGAGAACAGAGAAGGACTTGTCGATCGATTTGAAATTTGATTCCAGCAAGAGTCAGAAGAGTCGCTTCGGCTCACAAATTAGATTGAACGATCCTTAGACCGTGAGGTCGGGCGTAGGGACCCTGCGAGGTATGCAGCGGCGCCATCACAAAAACTACAGAAAAAATAGTAGAGAACAACATTCTAACTAAACCTTAGTAAAATTTCTGGAAGTCGTAACGACAAAAGATATGATGTTTGAATTCCTTTTTGAGGAGTCATTCAATAACAGACCCTTACTTGCCAAGAATGACGGTTCATTTTTTTGGCCACCTCAAAAGAGTTTACAACTCTTAAACTATAACCTTGCTCTCCTCTGTCCTGAACCAACGCTTATAACTTTCATGTTTTTGGTTTTTGGGACTCTTTCATCTTCTTTCCCTTTGGTTTCCCAGGTGCCGAAATGTCGAAAACCTTTTTCACGCTAAACCGATTCGGGGTTTTGTGTACCGGGATTTTGTGACTTGCGGAGACAAGGGATATTGCCCTTTGGTTTCTCGGGTGCCAAAACGCCAAAAACATTTTTCATGCTAAACCGATTCGGGGTTTTGTGTACCGAAATTTCATGACTTGCGGAGACAAGGGATCTTGCCCTTTGGTTTCCTGGGTGCCGAAATGTCGAAAACCTTTTTCACGCTAAACTGATTCGGGTTTTTCGTATACTAGGATTTCATGACTTACGAAAATGAGGGGTCTCGCCCTTTGGTTTCCTAGGTTCCAAAATGCCAAAAGGTAGACACGTGTCCCTCCAATGGATGACTGTGATCTTTTATCCACAATCAACAGTTGTGATCTTTTCAGGATGATCAATGGTCGCGATCAATCTTGGATTTTTATAACCTTTCAAGAATTTGGGAGAGTCTTCACTCCCGTTTCCCCGGTGTCTGAATCGATGGGATTGGATCTTTGACATATGTCCTCCAAATTGGACGGTCACGATGATTTCGGGACTTGACAAGTCCTCTTCCTTCTGTTGTTATGAGGTTTAAACCTCGTGCACCTTTTTTGTATTCGACGAATCTCGCAATTTCGACACTTCTCCCCGAATTGTTTCCACCGTTCATTCAACTGCTCTCTTGTGTGAACTATCAAAGGTTAAACTCTGTGTGTCCAGATCCTTTTGATCTAACTGCAGTTGTGCTTCCCCCTGAGCTTTATTTCTCTAAACCTCAAAGGTTCCTTTGACCTAAGTTTAGATGTTTCTATAGACATATGAGTATGTTGGAGTAGTTTGAGAGTTAAGGGGAGTGATAGAATTATGGAGATAATTCATCCACATAAGCTTTTTGGTTCGAAGTAAAACTAGACTCGCGTAATATTGTCATTATGGACAGAAATGAGTCTTACCTTCACTTAAATTCTAAGCTTAAATGAAATAGAATTATTTCATAGAATTTTTTTTTTTATGGTGAATTTGAGGTTCATTACATATGGTATAAGAGAAAAAGATACAACACTGGGCTTGAACAGGGCCACATTAATTTCTTAGTATATATTCTGATTTATGAAAAAAATAATAAATCTTGTGGTTACAAACAGAAAGCCTTTCTGTTTTGTATGGTAGCTCAAGAAGGTGTAGAAATCAGGATGGAAGAAAATCTGAAGCAAGGACCTCTGGGAGATCCAAGACATAACAGTGATGGAAGCTCACCCACGGAGGTGTTGGAAACAATGAGGAATCTTATTGTTCAACTATAGGTTTTCAAGGCCAACAATGGAAAATTGAAGAAAGCACAGCAGGAACAACAAGACATAAATGAAGTCCTGTTGTGTAGTATAGTAACCAAGAAAATCCCAAAAGACGATAACCATGATGAAGAAGTCAACAAAAGGGCCTCTAAGAATTTTGGACCCGAAACAGAAAAAGGAGACAGTTTGTCTGAAGGGACACGTTCATCTGAGGAAAAAACTATACCAGACAGAAAAAGAAAACAAGTAGACCACCTTGAAGGAGTATTTAAAAAGATTAAACCAGCTACCTTTGATGGAGAATATAGGACAGGAGAAGAAGTTGAGGCATGGTTGTTGGATATCAAAAAATACTTCCAGATCTACAACTATTCCAGCAAAATGAAGGTTAGAATGGCCATCTACAATATGAAGGGGAAGGCCAACATTTGGTGGAAGCACCTTAAATTGGCAAAGGGCCTAAAGGAGAAACAGTTGGAATGGTCCAACTTTAAGAAGTATTTCAAGAAAAAATACCTTTCTGAAAGCTATTATGAAAGGAAGACGAAATAATTTTATGAGTTATGACTTGGACATATGACGATGGAGGACCTTATAAATAAATTTATGGAACTACTAAGGTTCGTACCATACATCCGGGAGGATAAGGTAAAAATCCAGCGATTCTTAAGTTGTTTACCACAGGTCTACCGGGATAGAATTGAGTTGGACAACCCCAAATCCTTGAGTAAGGTATTCAGGAAGGCACGAATGTGCTATGACCAGTAAAAACAGTGGGTAGAGTTTCCCAAGACCTAGAAGGATAAGAAGCAAGATCGAATGAACCAGTGGAAGAAGGGATACCAGCTAGCTCCTTATCAGAATGCAACAAAAAGTTTCCCAAGGAAGGATTTTCACTCCAATCATCTGAATATGCAAGGTAGCGGTAAACCAATAAACATGGGAACAAAGAAGTTTGGGGACAACTCCTGCGAGCCATTGAAGTGTTGGGAGTGTGGAGAGCCTTATCTAAGGAGAAACTATCTTCATTTAATTGCAGCAAACAAAACTGTTGTTCACAATTTGTAGGAAGCCTCGACAGTGGGAGACATGGGCATAAGTCTGCATCAGATAAATGAAACTATAGATGGTCGACAAGATGACCACCAGTCCTTGGTGGTAGAAATCAAAGGTAAAATCAATGACACTCAAAATTCTATTTTAATTGACCCTAGAGCTACGTTAAGTTATATTATTCCCTATGTAGTAGAGTCGAATAAACTTAAGAAACTGAAGAACGCAAAATCATGGCTTGTACAACTAGCAACATGCACTAAAAGGAAAGTAGTTGACTTTATTTCTGATCTTGAGTTCAGCTTAGATGGTCAAAAGATAAGGACCAATTTGAACATCCTACCACTAGGATCTTATGATATGATTATTGGGATGGATTGGTTGGAACAACACAAAGAAATACTAGACTGTTATACAAAGATACTTAGCTATAAAGATAATTTTGGCATTGTTAGAACAGCCCAAGGCATACCAAAACTTGTATCAGTCAGACAAGTTTCAGCGATGCAACTCAAGAAATGTATTAGAAAGGGATGTCAAGTTTACACCATCTAAGTGATGAATCTATTAGAAAAAGAAGATAAGCCCAAGTTAGAAGACTTTGTTGTCCTGCGTGAATTCAGAGACATGCTTGTGGATGAGATACTAAAATTACCTCCTAGAAGGGAAATAGATTTCTCCATAGACTTACTACCCGCATCAGCCCCTATCTCAAAAGCACCCTACCGAATGAGTCTACTAGAACTGACAGAATTAAAAATACAATTACAGGAATTGTTGGACAAAGAGTACATCAAACCGAGCGTCTCGCCATGGGGAGCACCAATCCTCTTTGTGAAAATGAAAGATGGTACTCTAAGACTATGTATCGATTATAGACAACTGAAAAAAATGACTATTAAGAAGAAATACCCCTTAACAAGGATAAATGATCTGTTCGATCAAGTGGGTGGGGCCAAGATCTTTTCAAAGTTGGATTTACGATCTGGTTATCATAAAATTAGGATAAAAGACGAGGACATAAACAAAATAGTTTTTTGGAAAAGATATGGACACTATGAATTCATAGTCATACCTTTTGGACTCACTAACACGCTAGCCACGTTTATGTCACGAAAACTGACCAGCATGTCGGGATTTCAGAATTTGGGATTTCGCGAATACAAAGGTCAAACATCAACAGACGACAACTCCCAAAATCATGAAAAGTGACCAGCATTTCTAGATTTCGGAGTTAAGGAATTCATGAATACAGAGGTCAAACCTCAACATATAAAATAAAAAAATTTCTTTCCATGGCATAAATCAATTTCGTTTAAGCTTAGATTGTAAAAATAGGAACGATTCAATTCTGACCGTAAGGATATTATTACACTCACCTAATCTACTTCGAACAAAAATCTTCTGTGGGTAAAAATTCCCTCCATGTTTATGTTCCTTCCTTTATTCGCTTCACCCTTCCAACATGCTCAAAGTAAGAGAGTGAAACGAACTTAAATCGAGTGGAAAAACGCCAAATCCTACTTGCCAGATATCTTTAGAAGAATGAACGGTGATAAATTGTCGGGAAAAGGACCAAAATCCAGTGGACCGTTAGATCCCATAGATCTGTGCGGAAGTTAAGGCTGATCGATCAAAACTTAGGAGGGTAACAATCATATGCCTTTAAGGGAACAGACGATGGAAATTCATCAGGAAAGTACCGAAATCCCATGAACCGTCGGATCTTAAAGTTCTACGTGGATGTTAAGGCTGATCGTTCACAAGATTAGGAGGGTAACCATCGTTGTATGAGAAACAATAGGAGTCGTTGATCTCGTTCTTCGGAATTCCACCAATGACCTACATTTTTGGGATTTCAGAATTTGGGGTTTCGGGGTTTCAAATGTCAAACAACAGCGCAAAACATTTCTCGAAATTTTGAAAAGGTAAAGGTGGGACCCGCATTTCAGGATTTCGGAATTCAGGGTTTCGGGGTTTCAAATGTCAAGAAACAACTCAAAAAATTTCTTGAAATTCCGAAAAGGTAAAGGTGGGACCCGTATTTTCGGGTTTCGGGGTTCACTAACTCCCGATGCAAAACATTACACGACATCAAATGCTTAATCGTGAGGTTACGAAAAAGGTAAGGGGCCCGTCAAATATAGGGTTTCGGCATATGGAATTGTTTGATGCAAGAATAACATACCACGAGAATCACCAAATCCCGAAATTCAGTCGGCTTCGGGGCCACTTCAGGTTTTTGGAGTTTGCACAAACAAAAAGGACTCCACACAGGTTGAACCGATAAACTCTGAAAGTTCAGAAAAGGAAAGGAACATGAAAAGAGTTTACAAACTTAGTAATATTGTTCTCGCCAATATTCATACAGTTAGATTTCAGAACTTACAACATAACCTCCACTCCCAAATATACCAATCTTCAGCATTGATTTTACTCAAAAAACACATACAGAAAAAAAAGTAACAAGGAAT
>SNQJ01S0066807.1:62962-79662 GCA_010110895.2 Picea sitchensis | reverse complement strand
GCATAATCCTTTCAGCTATCATAACGAATAAAAATGCCAAATTCTATCGTTCATTCATAAAGGGATCACTCGAGATCAGATTTACCGTAGGTTCGCGATCATTGTTTAGGTTTCGATTCCAATTTAACACATACATTGCATCAAATATAGATTCATTTAGATAGAGAATGGAAATCATTCCAATCAAACACACTGCAGTAGATGTAAAATCATTCAGAACAAAGAAGGAGAAAATTTAACATATCTGAATTCCAATCCATGGGAAGACAAAGGGAACAATCACATTCCTCAAAATCGTAGAATAGGGCAGCCAAAATCACTTTCCCGATTCACCCCCTAGCCTGACCATGAATCCATGAGGTAGAACTTGGAAACTCCTCCTCAGCTATGTCCTTCAATTCCAACAGTTATCTTCTTGCCTCACACTTACTCAACATTGCTCATAACATCAAGATGATTATGTTTCAACAGGATTCTCTTGCCTCACACTCAATCCACAGTGTTCATAACAACAAGAGAGCTCAGGAATCCTTTCCCAGCATACTTGGTAGCGTCCTGCCTCCTCGCCTATGCTATTTATCAATTTTTGCCCAGGTCTTTTCCCTCCTTTGGGGATTTTCGTAGCTTTTCTTAATCACTGATTTTCAAGGGCTACCAATGGCCAAATCTCTGATTTTCCACTTGTAATCATCAGCCCAGAGGAAGTTCCAACTTGTTCCCCACTCATGGAGTGATGGTCAATTGATTTTAACATGGTTGTTCCATTTGTCGTCCTACAGTTAATATAATTATTTTGTTGTGATAGAAGTGTCATAGTCAAATAGTTAGTTGGGTCCAAATAGATTTCTTCCCAACAGTCACAATAATTAAATACAATTATTAAATTCGAAATTTGGAATTGCCATAAATGGAAAAAAAAATTCAGATTCAAATTTGCCAAAAACGGAAAAAAAAAATTCCAGCACATAAAAATAAAAATATTTATTTTTGGGGGATGTCACATCCTTTCCCCCTTCAGTAAAACATTGTCCTCACTGTTCCTTCCTTTCCTGGAACATGATTGGATGATATTTTTGCAAATCTCCCTCCAATTCCCAAGTGGCCTCCTCAGGACTAAAGTGCTTCCATTGCACCTTTACCTGAGCGATGGCTCTGTTCTGAAGTGTTACTTCTCTCTAGTCTAGAATGCGCAGGGGTTCCACCTGGAACTCTCCCTCGGGTTCCACCTGCACCAAGTTCCAATCAATCATATGAGTAGGGTCATGAATATACTTTTTTAACAAAAAAACATGAATACATTATGAATTCTTATATTAGCTGGAAGTGCAAGCTGATATGCTATGGGTCCAATTCGAGTTAGTATCTCGAAGGGCCCACAAAAACTGGGTGCCATCTTGGCACAGTTCCCCAACTTCAGTGATCTTTTCCAGGCTTTGACCTTCAAATAAACATGGTCTCCCACTTGAAATTCCAAGTGTCTTCTTTTCTGATCCGTATAGCTCTTCTATCTGTCTTGTGCTTCTTTCAAGTTCTATTGTACTTTATTTACCATGTTCTCCATTTCTTGGAGCATCTCTAGTCCAACCATGAGTCTGTCAGTCGAGTTATCCCAGCTAATCGAATTTGTACACTTTCTGTTGTACAGTATTTCGAAAGGGCTCAACTTAGCCGAAGTTTGGTACCCATTGTTATATGCAAATTCCACCAAGTGTAGGTAGTCTTCCCACTTGTTCGGTTTTGTTCTTACATACATGCGGAGCATATATTCTATGATTTGGTTTGTCCTTTCGGTCTGTCCATCCATTTGTGGATGATAACTTGTGCTGAAATTCAAATTAGTATTTAGCCCTGCAAACAATTCCTTCCAAAAAGCGGATGTGAATTTTACATCTCTATCTGAAGTCACCATTTTAGGAATACCATGCAGTCTAAAAATTTATTTCATGAATATTTCAGCAATGTTAATAGCTTTAAAAGTAGATTTTACAGGAATAAAATGTGCATACTTACTGAGTTTATCGATTACAACCATGATAGAATCATTATGTTTCTGAGTTTTAGGAAAACCTATGATAAAGTCCAGTGAGATGGTCTCCCATTTTCATTCTGGTACTGGTAATGGTTGTAATAGGTCAGCTGGATGTTGGTGTTCAACCTTAACCTACTAGCAATCTTGGCACCTAGCCAAGTATTCTGTTGTTTATCCTTTCATATTAGGCCAGTAAAATAGTTTTCTAAGTGTTGTTATTGTTTTCTGGTAACCTGGATGGCCAAATTATGGTTTCTTATGCACTTCATCTAAAATAGTTAATTGTAGCTCTGCTAAATTTGGTACGTAAAGTCTGTTTTTAAATCTTAATAGTCCCTCCTTGTCGATACTTATATCTGGTTCATCTGAGTTTGTGACACTATTTTTCAATTCTGCTATCATCTTAGTGTAATTTTTGTCATTAACACCTGTTGTTCTAATTCTTTGTTCCATATCACTTTCTACCCTGCTGCTATTTATCTCAAATAACCCATGGACTCTTCTTCTTAAAGCATCTACCACTTTATTTTACTTACCCTTGATATGTCTGACCTCGAAGTCAAATTCGCTCAAGAAGGCTAGCCACCTTGCTTGTCTCGCATTAAGGTCTGGTTGGTTAAACATATATTTCACTCCATTATTATTTGTCAATAGTAATAATTTTCTGCCCATGATATAGTGTCGCCACATTTTTAAGGCATGTATTACTGCTGCCAATTCTAAGTCATGAGTGACATAATTTCGCTCGTGTTCCTTTAATTTCTGGGATTCATAAAAAATCACGTGCCCTTCCTGAGTTAGAACACCGCCTAACACCTATTTACTGGCATCAACGCATACTGTGAAGTCTTTATCTGGGTTTGCTACCTTCAATATGGGTGCTGATGTCAATAACTCTTTTAGCTTGTTAAAACTTTCATGACACTTTTGCGACCAGTTAAACTTGGTCCCTTTCTTTTGCAGTGACGTGATAGGGTAGGATATCTTGGAGAACCCTTCTATAAATCTGTGATAATATCCGGTGATTCCCATGAATGACCCGATATCTGCCACATCCTTAGGTACTGGCCATTCCATAATGGCTTTTATCTTTTCTGGGTCTACGACAATACCTTCTGAGGAAATGACATGTCCTAAATATTGTATTTCTCTTTGATAAAAGTCACATTTGTCGAATTTTATGTAAATTTTGTGTTTCCTTAGTGTTTGTAGAACTATTCATAAGTGTTCATCATGTTCCTCCTCTATTTTAGAATAGACAAGAAGATCGTCGATAAATACTACTACGAACTTGTCTAAGCATTGGCTGAAAATGTTGTTCATCAAGCACATAAATGTGGTTGGTGCATTAGTGAGTCCGAAAGGTATGACTACAAACTCGTAGTGTCCGTATATTGTTCGAAAAGATGTTTTGTTTATGTCCTAGTCCTTTATCCTAACTTGATGATATCCAGATCGTAAATCCAATTTTGAGAAGATCTTGGCCCCACCAACTTGATTGAACAGATCATTTATCCTAGGTAAGGGGTATTTGTTCTTAATGGTTACTTTGTTTAGCTGTCTTTAATCGATACATAGTCTTAGAGTACCATCTTTCTTTTTCACAAAGAGGACTAGTGCTCCCCATGGCGAGACACTTGATCTGATATACTTTTTATCCAACAATTCCTTTAATTTCATTTTTAATTCTGTCAGTTCTGGTAGACTCATTCAATAGGGTGCTTTTGAGATAGGGGTTGACCCAGGTAGTAAGTCTATGGAGAAATCTATTTCTCTCCTAGGACGAAATTATGGTATCTCATCAACAAACATGTCTCTGAATTCATGTAGGACCACAAAGTCTTCTAACTTGGGCTTATCTTCTTTTTCTAAGAGATTTGTTACTTGGATGGCATAAACTTGACATCCCTTCCTAATACATTTCTTGAATTGCATCATTGAAACTTGTCTGACTGACACAGGTTTTGGTATGCCTTGGGTTGTTCTAACAGTGCCAAAATTATCTTTATAGCTAAGTATCTTTGTATAGAAATCTAGTACTGCTTTGTGTTGTTCCAACCAATCCATCCCAATAATCATATCATAAGACCCTAGTGGTAGGATGTTCAAATTGGTCCTTATCTTTTCACCATATAAACTGAACTCAAGATCAGAAATAAAGTTAACTACTTTTCTTTTAGTCCCTGTTGCTAGTTGTACAAGCCAAGGTTTTCCATGCTTTTGTTTCTTAAGTTTATTGAACTCTACTACATCAGGAGTAATATAACTTAACGTAGCTCCAGGGTGAATTAAAATAGAAATTCAAGTGTCGTGGATTTTACCTTCAATATCTACCACCGAGGAGTGGTGGTCAGCATGTCGACCATCTATGGCTGCATTTATCCGATGCAGACTTCTGCCCATGTCACCCACCGTCGAGGCTTCCTACAAATTGTGAACAATAGTTTTGTTTGTCGCAATTTTAAATGACAATTCCTCCTTAGATGAGGTTCTCCACACTTCCAACACTTTAATGGCTCGTGGGAGTTGTTCCCAAGTTTATTCATTCCCAGGTTTACCGGTTTACCGCTACCTTGCGTATTTAGATGATTGGAGTGAAAATCCTTCCTTGGGAAACTTTTTACTGCATTTTGATAAGGAGTTGGCTGGTGTCTCTTCTTCCGCTGGTTTATTCCATCTTTCTTCTTATCCTTTTGGGTCTTGGGAAACTCTACCTGTTGTTTACAATGGTCATAGCACATTCGTTCTTTCTTGAATGCCACACTCAAGGATTTGGGGTTGTCAAATTCAATTCTGTCCCTGTAGGACTGTGGTAAACAACTTAAGAATCGCTGGATTTTTACCTTATCCTCCCGGATGTATGGTACGAACCTTAGTAGTTCCAGAAATTTATTTATAAGGTCATCCATTGTCATTTTTCCGAGTCGCAATTCATAAAATTCTTTCGTCTTCCTTTCATAATAGCTCTCAAAAATGTATTGTTTCTTAAAATACTTATTGAAGTCGGACCATTCCAACAGTTTCTCCTTTAGGCCCTTGGCCAATTTCAGGTCCTGCCAACAATGTTGGCCTTTCCCTTCAGATTGTAGATGGCCATTCTGACCTTCATGTTGCAAGAATAGTTGTAGTTTTGGAAGTATTTTTTGATGTCCAACAACCATGCCTCGACTTATTCTCCTGTCCTGGATTCTCCATCAAAAGTAGCTAGTTTAATCTTTTTAAATTCTCCTTCAAGGTGATCTATTTGTTTTCTATTCTTGTCTGGTATGGTTTTGTCTTCAGTTGAAGGTGTCCCTTTAGACGAACTATCTTCTTTTTTGTTTTCATACCAGAATTCTTGGAGGCCCTTTTGTTGACCTCTCCCTCAAGGTTATCATCCTTTGGGATTTTCTTGGTTACTATACTACGTAGAAAGACTTCATTTATCTCTTGTTGTTCCTGTTGTGCCTTCTTTAATTTTTCATTGTCGGCCTTGAAAACCTGTAGTTCAATTATAAGGTTTCTCATTGTTTCCAACACCTCCGTGGGTGAGCTTCCATCATTGTTTGGTCTTAGATCTCCAGGAGGTCCTTGTTGCAGATTGTCTTCCATCCTAATTTTTGCACCTTCTTGAGCTGCCAGTATTTAACAAAAACCAAAAAAGATTTTTTTTTGCAATTCACAAGATTTGTTAGTTTTCTCATAGATCTGAATATATATACTAAGAAATTAATGTGGCCCTGTTCAGGCCCAGTGTTGTAACTTTTTCTCTGATACCATATGTAATGTACCTCAGAATCACTATAATTTTTTTTATTTTTTTTTGTACATATATATCCTTGAAACATTTCGAGATCTCAAACAAGTAAGCTTTCTGTTAGAAAACTTGAGTCTGAAGGTTTGTTAGGGTCCTTATTGTCATCGACTGTCCTTAACATTCAACTTAAGTTTTCTAATCAATCATATAATGAGTATCTTCTCATCACTTCAATGTTTAATTAAGATCCTTAAATTTATAATTACTCTCTTATCTGCTAGTACCTATAATACTACCACAATCTTAATAATACAAGCAACTTTGGGGTTTTTATGACAAAAACCTACATAAAAATATTACCCTATGTCTGCAATAAAGTCGACTTGTAATCTGGTCTGTTACTTCCATAACTCCAAATCAATACACAATAATTCCCAAAGTTGCGAAAAGTGACCAGCATGTCGGGATTTCAGAATTCAGAATTTCGCGAATACAAAGGTCAAACATCAACAGACGACAACTCCCAAAATTGCGAAAAGTGACCAGCATTTCAGGATTTCGGAGTTCGGGAATTCATGAATACAGAGGTCAAACCTCAACATATAAAATAAAAAACATTATTTCCATGGCATAAATCAATTTCGTTAAGCTTATATTGTAAAAACAGGAACGATTCAATTATGACCGTAAGGATATTATTACACTCACCTAATCTACTTCCAACAGAAATATTATGTGGGTAAAAATTCCCTCGTTGTTTCTATTCCTTCCCTTATTCGTTGCACCTTTCTAGCATGCTCAAAGTAAGAGAGCGAAACAAACTTATATTGAGTGGAAAAATGCCAAATCCTCCTTGCCAGATATCTTTAGAAGAATGAATGGTGATAAATTGTAGGGAAAAGGATTGAAATCCAGTGGACCGTTAGATCCCATAGATCTATGTGGAAGTTAAGGTTGATCGATCAAAACTCAGGAGGGTAACGATCAGATGCCTTTAAGGGAATGGACGGTGGAAATTCATCGGGAAAGTACCGAAATCCTGTGAACCGTCGGATCTTAAAGTTCTACGTGGATGTTAAGGCTGATCGTTCACAATCTTAGGAGGGTAACCACCATTGGATGAGAAACAACAAGAGTCGTTGATCTCGTTCTTCGGATTTCCACCAACGACCCGCATTTTCAGGATTTCGGAATTCGGGGTTTTGGGGTTTCAAATGTCAAGCAACAATGCAAAACATTTCTCGAAATTCCGAAAAGGTAAAGGTGGAACACACATTTCGAGATTTCAGAATTTGAGGTTTCAGGGTTTCAAATGTCAAGCAACAATGCAAAAAATTTCTCAAAATTCTGAAAAGTTAAAGGTGGGACCCATATTTTTAGGTTTCGGGGTTCACTAACTCCCGATGCAAAACATTAGACGACATCAAACGTCGAATCATGAGGTTACGAAAAAGGTAAGGGGCCCATCAAATATCGGGTTCTGGCGTATGGAAATGTTTGATGCAAGAACAACATACCATGGGAATCACTGAATCCCAAAATTCGATCGGTTGTGGGGCCACTTCAGGTTTTCATAGTTTGCATGAAAAAAAGGACTCCACACAGGTTGAACCGATAAACTACGAAAGGTCGGAAAAGGAAAGGAACATGAAAAGAGTTTACAAGCTTAGTAATATTGTTCCCGCCAATATTCATACAGTTAGATTTCGGAACTTACAGCATAACCTCCACTCCCAAATATACGAATCTTCAGCATTGATTTTACTCAGAAAACACATACATCAAAAAAAGTAACAAGGAATTTAATTTGGAGAGGATTTCTTCCAAAGTTCAACCATGCATAATCCTTTCATCTATCATAACGAATAAAAAGGCCAAATTCTATCGTTCGTTCAGAAAGGGATCACTCGAGATCAGATTTATCGTAGGTTCGCGGTTAGTGTTTAGGTTTCGGTTCCAATTTAACACATACATTGCATCAAATATAAATTCATTTAGACAAAGAATGGAAATCATTCCAGTTCCAATCAAACACACTGCAACAAATGTAAAATCATTCAGAACAAAAAAGGAGAAAATTTAACATATCTAAATTCCAATCCACGGGAAGACAAAGGGAACAACCACGTTCCTCCCAACCGTAGAACGAGGCAGCCAAAATCACTTGCCCGATTCACCCCCTATCCTGACCATGAATCCATGAGGGCGAACTTGGAAACTCTTCCTCATCTATGACCTTCAATTCCAACAGTTATCCTCTTGCTTCACACTTACTCAATAGTGTTCATAACAACAAGGTGATTATGTTTCAACAGGATTATCTTGCCTCACACTCAATCCATAGTGTTCATAACAGCAAGAGAGCTCAGGAATCCTTTCCCAGCATACTTTGCAGCATCCTGCCTCCTCGCATATGCTATTTATCCATTTTTGTCGAGGTCTTTTCCCTCCTTTGGGGATTTTCACAGGTTTTCTTAATCTTTGATTTTCAGGGGCTGCCAGTGGCCAAATCTCTTATTTTCCAATTGTAATCATCAGCCCAGAGGCAGTTCCAACTTGTTCCCCACTCATGGAGTCATGGTCAACTCATTTTAACATGATTGTTCCATTTGTCCTCGTACAGTTAATATAACTATTCTGTTGTGATATAAGTGTAATAGTCAAATAGTTAGTTGGGTCCAAAAAGATCTCTGCCCAACATTCACAATAATTAAATACAATTATTAAATTCGAAATTCGGAATTTCCATAAATGGAAAAAATTTTCCAGATTCGAATTTGCCAAAAACAGAAATAAATTTCCAGCACATAAAAATAAAGATATTTATTTTGGGGGGATGTCACACACGACTTAGAATTGGCAGTGGTAATACACACACAAAAAATGTGGCAACACTACATAATGGGAAGGAAATTTCTACTATTGATGGACAATAGCGGTGTGAAATATCTATTTAGTCAACCAGAGCTCAATGCATGGCAAGCCAGATGGTTAGCCTTCTTGAGCGAATTCGACTTCGAAGTCAGACATATCAAGGGCAAAGAAAATAAAGTAGCAGATGCTCTAAGCAGAAGAGTCCATGTGTTATTTGAGGTAAATATCAAAAGGGAAGAAAGTGATATGGAACAAAAGATAAGGACGGTCGGTATTAGCGACATAAATTACACTAAGCTGATGGAAGAATTAAAAAATAGTACCGCAAACTCAGATAAACCGGATCTAAGTATCGACAAGAAGGGATTATTACGATTTAAAAACAAGCTTTACATACTAGATTCAACAGAGTTAAAATTAACAGTTTTGGACGAAGTGCATAAGAAACCGTATTCTAGTCATCCAGGTTACCAAAAAATGATAACATCACTTAGAAAACTATTTTACTGGCCTAATATGAAAGGCGAAACCGCAGAATACTTGGCTAGGTGCCAGTATTGTCAGCAGGTTAAGGCCGAACACCAACATCCAGCCGACCTATTAGAGCCATTACGAGTACCAAAATGGAAATGGGAGACCATATCGCTGGAATTTATAACAGGTTTGCCTAAAACTCAGAAACAAAATGATTCTATCATGGTTGTAATCGAAAAACTCAGTAAGTCTGCACACTTTATTCCTATAAAGTCTACTTTTAAAGCTATAAAAATTGTTGAAATATTCATGAAAGAAATTTTTAGACTGCATGGTCTTCCTAAAATGGTGATTTCAGATAGAGACTTAAAATTCACATCCTCTTTTTTTAGGAATTGTTTGTAGGGATAAATACTAATTTGAATTTTAGTATGAGTTATCATCCACAAATGGATGGACAGACCGAAAGGAAAAACCAAATCATAGAGGATATGCTCTGTATGTATGTAAGAACAAAATTGAACAAGTGGGAAGACTACCTACACATGGTAGAATTTGCATATAAAAATGGGTACCAAACTTCAGCTAAGTTGAGCCCTTTCAAAATACTGTATGGCAAAAAGTGTACAAATCCAATTAGCTGGGATAACCCGACTGACGGACTCATGGTTGGACCAGAGATGCTCCAAGAAATGGAGAACATGGTAAGAAAGGTACAACAGAACTTGAAAGAAGCACAGGACAAACAGAAGAGCTATGCAGATCAGAAAAGAAGACACTTGGAATTTCAAGTGGGAGACTATGTTTACTTGAAGGTCAAAGCCCGAAAAAGCTCGCTGAAGTTAGGGAACTGTGCCAAGCTAGCACCCATATTTTGTGGGCCCTTCGTGATACTAGCTCAAATTGGACCCGTAGCATATCAACTTGCACTTCCAGCTAATCTAAGAATTCATAATGTATTTCATGTTTCATTGCTGAAAAAGTATTTTCATGACCCTACTCATAAGATTGATTGGAATTTGGTGCAGGTGGAACCTGAAGGTGAGTTCCAGGTGGAACCCCTGTGCATTCTAGACCAGAGAGAAATAACACTTCAGAACAGAGTCTTCGCTCAGGTAAAGGTGCAATGGAAGCACTTTAGTCCTGAGGAGGCCACTTGGGAGTTGGAGGGAGATTTGCGGAAATATCATCTAATCCTGTTCCAGGAAAGGAACGAACACTAAGGACAGTTTTTTAATGAAGGGGGAAAGGATGTGACATCCCCAAAAATAAAATATTTTTTGAAATTTAAATTTGCTGGAAATTTATTTCGTTTTTAGTAAATTCGAATTTGGAAATTTTTTTCCATTTATGGAAATTCTGAATTTTGAATTTGATATTTGTAATTAATTATTATGAATATTGGGTAGAGATATGATTTAACTCAACTAACTATTTGACTATGACACTTGTATTAAAACAGAATAATTATATTAATTGCAGGAAGACAAATGGAACAACCATGTTAAAATCAACTGACCATGACTCCATGAGTGGGGAACATGTTGGAACTACCTCTCGGATTATTATTACAAGTGGAAAATCAGAGATTTGGCCATTGGTATCCCTTAAAAATTAGGGATCTAGAAATCTGCGAAAATTCCCAAGGGAGGAAAAAAGACCTGGGCAAAATTGATAAATAGCATATGTGAGGAGGCAGAACACTGCCAAGTATGATGGGGAAAAATATTTTGAGTTCTCTTACTATTATGAACACTATGGATTGAGTGTGAGGCAAGAGGAGCCTGCTGGAATGAAAATACATTTGTTGAGGAGGAGATTCCAAGTTTTCCATCATGGATTCATGTTCAGGCTAGGGGGTGAATCGGGCAAGTGTTTTGACTACCCTATTCTACGGTTGGGAGGAACGTGGTTGTTCCCTTTGTCTTCCCGCAAGATATTTCATATATGTTGATATATTCCTCTCTGTTTGAATGATTTTATATATGATGCAATGTATTTGTTAAATATGAACTGAAATGCTTTCCATTTTCTATTTAAATGCTCATATATCTGATGCAGTGTATTCGTTAAATCTGAATTGAAATTATGTTCCATCTCTTTGAATTATTTATGCACAGTTGTAATGCATCTATTTAATTTGGTATGGATACAATAACCTGGGCTAAATATATTCAAGGATAATCAGAAGTAAATTATATGGTTAAATTCTGGGACAGTCCCTTTATAAACTAGGTTATTACCACAGAGGCAGTTGTAGGGTAATTTCCAGTATTTCAAAACTCCAGTGTACAGAATTTATCTATTGTAGATGGAATTGAACCTGAGAACTTTACCTATGGTATTTATACTTCGGTAAGAAAATCATGCGCCAAGTTACGATAATGATTGGGGTTGGTTTGGGTACCTCATAGTCCAAAAACAAATAAAAGCCAAGTACGACAGGAATCACAATCAATATTTCTTTTACCTATATATATATATATATATATGCCTAAGTATTACAGTGAAAATGGACAAAATTACGAGTACATAAGTTGTAAGCGATTTCCGCCAATATGCCTATAAATTTTTCCTTTTAGAGATTAATCCCAACAGGGTTCACATACAAATGGAAGANTATATATATATATTCTGGTAATAAGTAGGAGTTTATAAAAGTATAATGCTTCGTAAGCATAAGGGTTCAGAGACATTTATTCACGACCTATACCGATAAAATAACTTAGACTTTTGTTTAATGGAATAAACCATAGAAAATAAAATGGTGTGAAAAAACAGAGGTCAATTGGGTTTCGGCGATTACACACACCGAACACAAAAGAAAAATATCACACTGTATGATGAATCATGAAATGTGAAAAGACTGTGGCCTAGTGTTTCGGGGTTTCGGCGTTCGGGATTTCAGGGTTTACGAACACTTGGTGTGCAAACAAAATGAAATAAGGAATGTCAAATCACGAAATGTGAAAAGACTGTGGCCCAACATTTTTTGGGTTTCAGGGTTTGGGATTTCGGAGTTAAATAGAGCAAAGGAACTCCGCGTGTGACATCCCTCAAAAATAAATATTTTTATTTTTATGTGCTGGAAATTTATTTCTGTTTTTGGCAAATTCGAATATGGAATTTTTTTTCCATTTATGGCAATTTTGAATTTTGAATTTAATAATTGTATTTAATTATTGTGACTGTTGGGAAGAGATCTATTTAGACCCTACTAACTATTTGACTATGACACTTGTATCACAACAGAATAATTATATTAATTGCAGGAGGACAAATGGAACAACCATGTTAAAATCAACTAGCCATGACTCCATGAGTGTGGAATAAGTTGGAACTACCTCTGGGCTGATGAATACAAGTGGAAAATCAGAGATTTGGCCACTGGAAGCCCCTGAAAATCAAGGATTAAGAAAATCTGTGAAAATCCCCAAAGGAGGGAAAAGACCTGGGCAAAAATGGATAAATAACATATGCGAGGAGGCAGGATGCTGCCAAGTATGTTGGGGAAAGGATTCCTGAATTCTCTTGTTGTTATGAGAATTGCGGATTGAGTGTGAGGCAAGAGGATTTTTGTTGAAACCAAATTGTCTTGTTTTTATGAGCACTGTTGAGAAAGTGTGAAGCAAGAGGATGACTGTTGGAATTGAAGGACATAGCTGGAGTGAAGTTTCCAAGTTCACCCTCATGGATTCATGGCCAGGCTAGGGGGTGAATCGGGCAAGTAGATATGGCTTCCCTATTCTACGGTTGGGAGGAACATTGTTGTTCCCTTTGTTTTCCCGCAAATTGGTTTCAGATATGTCATTCTACCCCTCTCCATTTGGGCTATGTTTTGATTGATGGCAAGTATCTTTTGTGTGATTATATCTAATTACATTAATGTAAATCGTTCCCTCTCTGTTCTTGGATGTGTTGTGTGTATTTGAGATTTCACATCAAATTGTTCTCTAATATGAAGTAATTATGTCATTGGATGACATTTATCATGGTATCAAATGTACAATCACAGTCTAAATTCTGGAGTGGTCCCTCCCTAAATATGGAAGTGCTAGGCAAATTTATTTAGATAGAAGCTGAGTTAAGAAAATTCTGGTCCATCTATGGGTTAGTTTCATTCCGCAGTAAAAACTCTAGACGTACAAAAATTTGGAATGTTAAAGAATTCTAGAAACCCCAGAAATCAAAACTCAGATCCCTTGGGTCATTAATTATAATTTCCAAACTCTGATGAAATGATATTCTTATGCATGTATCTACATAGATGCGTAGATCTAGTACTATTGACGTTTTCGACTTGTCTAAAGGGGCTCTGAGTGAACTTAATAGAAATTACCTTTTTTCAGAACCTGTTACCCTATTGTGCCCCTTTTTATAGATTGTATGCGTATAAAAGTTAGTAGTTAGATTTTTTGTTTGGAATATTGATAAGTAAACGGATGTTGGAATCCTTCTACACCTACTGTCTCATAGAATGAAAGTAAGAATACCTGTACAAGGAAAAATATTAGAATTATGAAAAATAGTGTGTATTTCGGCATTCAGGACTTGCTAGTTACATTTGTATGAAGTTCCCTTGCTATTTGAATCTCCGAAACCCCGAATCCCGAAATCCTGAAATGTTATTTCCACATTCTTTTCTTTTCACATTTTTTACAATTTCACGGATTGTTGTGTGCTATCGTTTGACATTGGAAACCCCGAAATCCCGAAGTCTTGGTTTCATGTCATTTCACTTATCGCAATTTCAGGGATTGTTGGGTGCTGTCGTTAGACATTCGAAACCCTGAAACCCCGAATCCCAAAATCCCGAATGTTATTTCCACGTTCTTTTCTTTTCGCATTTTTGGGAATTGTTATTGGTTGTTGTTTTGACCTTTGAAGTCGCGGGATTTCGAACCCCGAAATCCTGAAATGTTAGTTCAACGTTCTTACCTTTCGCATTTTCAGAAGTTGTGGTATGTTAGATGTTGACTTTTGAAACCCCGAAACCCCAAACCCTGTAATCCCAAAGTACGGGTCCCACCTTTACCTTTTTGAAACTTCGAGAAATGTTTTGCGTTGTTGCTTGACATTTGTAACCCCAAAACCCCGAATTCTGAAATCCTGAAAAATGCGAATCGTTGGAGGATATCCGAAGAACGAGATCAATGGCTCCTTTTGTTCTCATCCAATGGTGGTTACCCTCCTAAGCTGGTTAACGATCAGCCTTAACATCCGTGTAGAACTTTAAGATCCAACGGTTCACGGGATTTCAGTATCTGGGCAGATGAGTTTTCCACTGTTTGTTCCTCTAACGACATCTGATTGTTACCCTCCTGATTTTTGATCGATCATCCTTAACTTCCACATAGATCTATGGGATCTAATGGTCCACTAGATTTCAGTCCTTTTCCCGACGATTTATCACCGTTCATTCTTCTAAAGATATCTGGCGAGGAGGATTTGGCGGTTTTTTTTCACTGGAGCTTGACCCCTGTGAGATGATTTTTCTCTCTACCTCCCTCTGAACACTTCAGGGTGATATCCTTTCTCTCTCTGAACAATGGAGGCTCCTTCAAGCTAAGTTCGTTTCGCTCTCTTACTTTGAGTATGATGGAAGGGTGCAGTGAATAAGGGAAGGAACAAAAACATGGAGGGAATTTTTACCCACAGAAGCTTTCTGTTCAAAGTAGATTAGGTGGGTGTAATAATATCCTTATGGTCAGAATTGAATCGTTCCTATTTTTACAATCTAAGCTTAAACAAAATTGATTTATGCCATGAAAAGTTTTTTTTTTTTATGATGATTTTTGAGGTACATTACATATGGTATCAGATCGAAGGTTACAACACTGGGCCTGAACAGGGCCACATTAATTGCTTAGTATATATATTATGATCTATGAGAAAAGTAACAAATATTGTGAATTACAAACATAAATCTTTTTTGTTTTGTGTTGAATAATGGCAGCTCAAGAAGGTGCATAAATCAGGATGGAAGAGAATCCGCAACAAGGATCACCTAGAGATCCAAGACATAGCAGTGATGGAAGCTCACCCATGGAGGTGTTGGAAACAATGAGAAACCTTATAGTTGAACTACAGGTTTTCAAGGCCAACAATGAAAAATTAAAGAAGGCATAGTAGGAACAGCAAGAGATAAATGAAGTCATGCTACGTAGTATAGTAACCAAGAAAAGCCCAAAAGATGATAACCCTAAGTAAGAGGTCAGTAAAAGAGCCTCCGAGAATTCTCGTACGAAAACAGAAAATGGAGACAGTTCATCTGAAAGGACACCTTCAGCTGAAGACAAAACCGTACTAGATAGAAAAAGAAAACAAACAGACCACCTTGAAGGAGAATTTAAAAAGATTAAACCAGCTACTTTTGATGGAGAATCCAGGACAGAAGAAGGAGTCGAATCATGGTTGTTGGACATCAAAAAATACTTCCAAATTTACAACTATTCCAACAACATCAAGGTCAGAATGGCCATTTACAATCTGAAGGGGAAGGCGAGCATTTGGTGGAAGGACCTGAAATTGGCCAAGGTCCTAAAGGAGAAACAGTTGGAATGGTCTGACTTCAAGAAGTATTTTATGAAACAATACCTTTCTGAAAGCTATTATGAAAGGAAGACGAAAGAATTTTACGAATTACGACTCGGACAAATGACGATGGATGACCTTATAAATAAATTTCTAGAACTACTAAGGTTTGTACCATACATCCGGGAGGACAAGGTAAAAATCCAATGATTCTTAAGTTGTTTACCATAGTCCTACAGGGACAGAATTTAGTTTGACAACCCCAAATCCTTGAGCGAGGCATTCAGGAAGGCACGAATGTGCTATGACCATTATAAACACCGGGTAGAGTTTCCCAAGACCTGGAAGGATAAGAAGCAAGATGGAATAAACCAGCAGAAGAAAGGATACCAGCCAACTCCTTATCGAAATGCAACAAAAAGTTTCCCAAGGAAGTATTTTCACTCCAATCAGCCGAATACACAAGGTAGTGGTAAACCTTTGAACCTTGGAACGAAAAGGTTTGAGGACAACGCCTGCGATCCATTAAAGTGTTGGGAGTGTGGAGAGCCTCATCTAAGAAGGAGTTGTCCACGTTTAATTGCAACAAACAAAATTTCTTTTCATAATTTGCAGGAAGCCTCGACAATATGTGACATGGGCAGAAGTCTACATCGGATAAATGCATCCATAGATGGTCGACAAGCTAACCACCAGTCCTCGGTGGTAGATATTGATGGTAAAATCCATGACACTCGAATTTCTGTTTTAATTGACCCTAGAGCTACGTTAAGTTATATTACTCCCGATGTAGTAGAGTCGAATAAACTTAAGAAAAAAAATCATGCAAAATCTTGGCTTGTACAACTAGCAACAGGGACTAAAAGAAAAGTAGTTAACTTTATTTCTGATCTTGAGTTCAGTTTAGATGGTTAGAAGATAAGGACCAAAATGAACATCCTACCACTAGGGTCTTATGATATGATTATTGGGATGGATTGGTTGGAACAACACAAAGCAGTACTAGATTGTTATACAAAGATACTTAGCTATAAAGATAATTTTGGCATTGTT